>JAJIBD010026317.1:0-136988 GCA_021461705.1 Cryptotis parvus
TATATATATATATATATATATATATATATATATATATATGTGTGTGTGTGTGTGTGTGTGTGTGTGTGTGTGGGTGGGTGTGTGTGGGTGGGTGTGTGTGGGTGGGTGGGGTGCGCGTGCGTGCACACATGCATATATATGTATGTATATATAAATATATAATCGCTAACCCTAGCTGACATCTGGAGGGTGGTAGGGGGCTCAGCCAGTCCCTGGCCAAGTCCAACATTGCTCCAAGAGTTCACTCACAATGCAGGGAGGGACCACATTGGCCGGACTTGGAGTGGGGACTTGGGCTCTTCCACCCATCCCTCCACCTCTATGACAGCTACTCAGGAAGAGAGACATGCCAGACCCACAGCTCTGCCCACTCATCCACCTCTATGGCGCTACCCAGGAAGAGAGAGACATGCCAGAACCACAGACAGTCTTCGATATTAATAGATGTTAGAATCAGGTCCTTCCTAGGATCTTTCACATTTATACACTCTATACAGTTCTAGGAAGGTTCTAGCCATGACCCCTCATTCCTGTGAGCCTAGCAGGAAGCCAGAGCAACCCCCACACCTTGAGGTCAGTCATTCTCAACATCCAGACTCCACAGCTCCTCAGAGCTCCACCCAAGAGGAAACCTGATCTTTCCACGTTGATTTTCATCAGTCAATGCTCAAGATGAGAGTCTTCTACTGAGTGTATATCACCTACATGGCAGAGCCTGGCAAGCTACCCATGTTTTATTTGATATGCCAAAAACCACTAACAATTATGGACCTCATTCCCATGTCCTGAAGGAATGGTTTGAGGCTCTCCCTGTTTCTGGAGCAAGCAGATGCCCCTGGATTACACTTGCTTACAACAGGATGTGTGGAGATTTTACTGATGCCCGCTTGAGCAAATCAATGAACAACGGAAAGACAAGTGATACAAGTGATAATCCCTAAGCAAAGATAGTGAGAGAAAAATTATGTTACCTAAAAATATTATATGCAACTCTTTCTGTGTGTTAGACACTCTGCTAAAAACTCATGATCTCTTAATATTCATGATAGTTTTAAAAACCTGCTATCATTAGCATATCCATTTTGAACTGGCAATATTGGTATATACGGCATTTATCATCCAGGAGCCATAGGCCCTCTCTTTCATGGGCTACCAGCATGTCATCTCAGGTAAATGTGAAAATGGAAGGTCACACACAGCACAAGACTGGGGTCTTAGCTGCTAGCACAGAGGTCACAGGGGGAAACAAAAAACCTGTTGGAAAGGGAACACGGTTGGGAAAAGTTTGAAAAGTGTTTTAGAGTGACAGTTTCACACCAGTTCACAGTATGTTGCTTCACCACAGCAAGTGAAAACACCCCCTTCCACAGAGTCTGCAGATACCTCTTTGCTTTGATGCCCCACTACTTCTCAATTAACTGCAGCTCTGTGATCAGCGTCCAAGGGCTTGATTTCTTTAACTTTGGCTGTTCTCTCTTGTTTCTAGTCATTTCACATATGATATAACCAATATTTCTATTCCTCCTTCTGAATTATTTTACTTACTCATTTTATACTGAAGAAAAAGGTGACATTTGAGCGATTAGTCCAAGATCACAGAGCTAGAAAGTGTTTAAGCTCTCTCTGAAGCACTGACTTGTGTTGATATCTGAGTCGGTCTGTGATTTTTACCTCTGTTTGATCACCTGCCTTTCAATGCAGCCTTTGACTTTTTTATAACAAGGAAATGAAAAATCAATTGACTCTATTAAAAAGCTAGTTTTAAATGGAAGGTTACATTTGTTGTTGTTACTGCATTGTGCTTATTAAATTGTTGAAACTTTTAATGTAAGGTTGGAATTTTAAAACATTTTCTGAATCTATAATTCTTTTATACAAATTAAAAAATTTTTGGAGTAACTTTTTATATGTCCTAACATCTCTCCTTTTATTGCTGTATACCCACATTCTCTATGCTTTTCTTTTTTAATTGTCTGTACTCTATTTCAGTTGTCTCTTTGTGGTCTCCACCAATCAGTGCTGTCTTAAATTGAACAAGCTTTGACTATTGTTGAGCACTGCCTCTCTCATGCTGCATGTATACATGCATGATTTTTAGATTTATTTTATTTTGTATTGTTTTTTATCCCCCCTTCCTTTTTATTGTTGTTGTTGTCATGATCAGGGATCACACATGTATGTAATCACTTGATCACTTGAATCCCGTTATTCATCGATTTGCTCGAGCGGGTGCCAGTAGCATTTCCATTGGACCCTATCACGTGCCAATATTCCTGCATCTAGTTGATTCCAGGAATATGAGGAGACTCAAACCGTTTCTTCAGGGTCTTGACAAGGAAGTCTGACCATCTTGTAGGTGGGCGGCCACGTGATCTTTGACATCCCGTGGGATCCAGTCAGTAAAGGCTCTAGTACAGCAGTTGTCTCCAAATCGCATTACATGTCCAGCCCATCTGAGTTTCGATGCCTTGACAAACAAGACAGTGTCCCTGATTCCGGAATAGCGACAGAGGTCGGAACTCGGATTCCTTCTCTCACTTGAGTGAGGCGTGATATTCCAAGCATAGCTCTTTCAATTCCTCTCTGGGAGACCCGAATAGCATTCTCATCCTGCTTTCGTAGGGCCCAGGTCTCTGAGGCGTATATGTTAATGCAGGGAGAATGGTGGAGTCAAAGAGATGTGCCCGGAGCCAGAGGTTCTTTGTCCTTTTAGCTATTTCTTCTATGCCTTTGAAGGCATTCCATGCTGCTCTCTTCCTCCTGCACAGTTCAGGTTTTAGGTCATTCATCATGTTGACTTCTCGACCTAGGTACACATAACTGCTGCATTCAGAGATGTTTGTTCCATTGAGAGTGAATGGGGCCTCTGGAACTAGTTCATTTTTCATAAACATAGTTTTCTTTAGATTCAGCTGTAGACCTATCTTTCCACATTCTCGATTGAAGTCAGCCAGCATTTGTGCAGCTTGGATAATGTTTGGTGTTATTAGAATGATGTCATCAGCGAAGCAGAGGTGGTGTAGTTTGCGACCATCTATCTTCACTCCCATTCCTTCCCGTTCTAATTGTCGCATGACGTTCTTGAGGGTGATGCTGAAGAGTTTTGGTAAAATGGTATCACCCTGTCGAATCCCTCTTTTGACATCAATGATTACGTCCTTGTAGAATGGTGAGATCCTGGTGGTGAATCCGTAATACAGCTCACGAAGGATCTTGATGTATTGGGTTTGAACACCCTGTTTGGCTAGGGCTTCGATGACTGCTTCAGTCTCCACAGAATCAAAGGCTTTCTTTAAATCAATGAACGTGAGACAGAGCAGCATCTTATACTCCCTGCAAACCTCAATGAGCTTGGTTACCATGTGGATATGGTCGATTGTGCTGAATCCTTTCCAGAAGCCTGCTTGCTTGCATAGTTGTCCTTCATCTAGTGTTCTGTCATCCTGTTCAGGATGACTCGTGTAAACAGCTTGTAGATGACAGACAGCAGGCAGATGGGGCGATAGTTGCCCATGTCTTGAATGTCTCCCTTCTTTAACAGTAGAACTGTCCTGCTCGTTTTCCATTGGGAGAGCACCTTGCATTCGGACAGGTAGTGTGTGAAGAGCCGAGCCAGTGTATTGATGAGTACCGAAAGCAGATTCTTCTGGTGTTTGGGTCTGACTTTGTCTGGGCCTGGTGCTGTTCCCTTCTTTACCAATGAAATGGCATGTCAGATTTCAGAAGGGAGAACGTTGGGAATGACATATCCATCCTGTGGAATTTGGTATGTGGGAAGGTGCACGTGGCTATCAAAGAGATCTGAGTAGAAGTCATGGATAATCTTCTTCATTGCCTTTCTGGAAGATGTGATAGATCCATCAGGACATTGGAGGGCAGTCTTCTTGGTCTTATAGTTGACAAAGGACAGTCCTTTTGCCAACTATACATATGTAATTATGGTGCTTATAATTTAGCTGTGGTGCCCATTCAGGGTCACACAATCAGGTTTCAGTGCTCAGCTGTACTGCTGCCCGAGAGCAGATGTTCCTTTAGTTGGGACTGCTGGGGTCCCCAACAATACTGGGAAATGAGTACACTTCTACCTCCAAAGCCAGCAGGGAATCTATAAAACTCAGGAATCCAGCACAGTTTTAAACGACTTTACTATCACAGGTTCTGATATACAATACAAGAAAGGGAAAAAACCCAGATTTTGGGTTCCCAGCTAAGCCTCAGTCACATGTAGGCGAAGATGGCTGCCACCACGTGTTGAAGCCCAACAGAGAATGGAGAGGACATTGAGAAGCAAATGCCAAGAGAAGCCAGAATGGCAAAAGGCCCCTTCTTCTTTTCCTAGCTTCTTTTATAGACAGAAGTCCACCAAAATCTTCTAGCCCAGTCCATCGTGGGTTGGGATATCTAGAGATGAAACCAGACTCTTTTGAAATGTAGATCTTTAGGTGGTCCTTTGGCTCGAGCTTCACAAAAAGCCAGAGCTGATTTCCAGAGGCAAAAATCTCCCTAGCAGAGAGAGGGAGGGGCTGCATCTCTGAATCAGAAAGCAGTTCAGAATGTAATTTGTAGGGAATGGCATTAATACTTTTTACCATGAATATATAGCTAGCAGATCCCAGACTCTGGATCCCACTAAGGTCTAAAATCCATCAAAATAATTCACTTTGACATTACCTTTAGACTTAGAGACACATTAGTTTGGCCGGAGGTGCACTGGCATGTCTCTGAACTAGGAGAATTGATTACATTATGATTGACCCAACGTGGCTAAGTACTCGGGATATCTACATGTATGTCCCATGCAGAATATTGATGTGGGGCAAGTGAGATTCTTGATAAAAATATTTATGCCATATAAAATTATGAAATCAGTCCAATTCTGCCCGAACTCCCATTGTGTCTGCTTGGGAGATTCCCTAAAGGCAGGGAACAGCTCTCCATATAAGCGAAGTGTAGCTGTAGGCTAAGACTCAGTAGGGCGTGTCACCCACACCTTTATTAGTTGCAGTACCTGCATGTGAACTCACAGGAAAACTGTGCTCGCCAGGGATCCTGGCCATGGTATTCACTCAACTATAGTTGTGGTTCTTGCTTGTATTGCACCTTTAGCTGCAGTGATCACATACCACCTTGCTGTGGCAGTGCAGGAAATTGTCTGTTGTGCTGGGGATTACAGATTTCAGAGTGCCAGGATCCTGCTTGGCTCATGCAGTGGCACTGAGGATGCCTTTTGTACCTGTATTGGGAACTGTAAATCATGATGCATCAATCTCTGGGCCCCTAAATATCTGGTTAAGTCACTCATATATCCCCATTATTTATAAGAAATCAGTTTTATTAATCCAAAATTCAATTATCTGTAAGACACCAGTTTATTAATCCAAAATTCACCATTCGGGGCCGGAGGCGATAGCTCAGTGGATCTGGCGTTTGCCTTGCATGTGGCCGGCCTGTGCCGACCAGGGTTCGATCCCCATCATCCCATATGGTCCCCGAGCACTGCCAGGAGTAATTCCTGAGGGCAGAGCCAGGAGTAACCCCTGAGCGTCGCTGGGTGTGACCCAAAAAAAAAAAAAATTCACCTTTCATAAAGTGGTCTATTTATTCTATAAGTCTCTGTGCTGCCTATCTCACTTTCGTTGAACATGCAATAGATATTCCTAATCTGTCCTATTAAAACGTAGATTGATGGCTTATATATATATATATATATATATTTTATATTTTGACAATTTTTTCTGTGCATATACGTATCATTTTGCCAGTTGAAGGATTGTAGAGATGGGGGATATTTCAACCTACTATAATATAGTAGTATTTCTGATAATGTTTTTTACGTAGCAATAAATAATATGTAATTGTATTGAGATGGGAGTATTTCAACCTACTATGTTATAGTATTTCTAATAATGTTTTTATATAGTAATAAAAATATAGTGGTATTGAGATAGATTCTTGCATATTGCACTGTGAAAGAAACAATTTTTTCAAAGTTTTAATATCAACATTAATTCCAATTATAAATTTCTGTTTTTGTTCATTTCATAAATATTACAAAATTAAGTGTACTAGGTTTTCTGTTACATTACTTTTTTTTTTTTAGGCACAAAACTAGAAATGTATTGACATAATTTTTAAATGTTTTTAAAATCCAGTTTTACTCAGTATTCTAATCTAACAGATATAGAATATACTCTGAAAATGTCATTATCACATAGATGTCTAAAAATTAGTAACAACATTTGAAAACTTGTAATATAGTTATTTTATGATATTGTTGGCAATATGCAGCTCTCATGGGAAAGCTGAACATGTATATATGTATATACATATATACATATACACATTATACATGAAAATATCAAAAATGGGTTAACTTTTTTGGCCTGTTATTTTAATATATTTAGTTATTGTTCAGATTATTGTGTTATTACTGACTTGAGGACAATTGAAATGTGCCTAAATACTAAGTTTAATGCACCATACGTAGTCATGATGCTGTTTTCCAAAATGGATATTTTTATCTGAATATTAAAGCTGCTTCTTGTTTACTTCTGATTTTTTAAAATGCTTTCACCTTTTACACTACTTTTTTTCTCTTGTTCTGATGATCTCAATAGTTATGTGTTATTTTCCCTTGCTCGGTTTCATATAAATTATCTTAATCTATTTTCTATGTGCAAAGTTTAAAATACATGATTTCCAGTAAGATAAACAGTTTAAAAGCAAAAGCTAAATATGCACAAACTTTTTGAAGGTTTTAGATATTTGTCTTTTTTAACTGTTGTTGCCTTTTGAAATAAATTATTTTAGCCAAATCTCACACCTAAATGCCAAAATGTTCTCATGCTGCAAATTTTATAATTGTATTAAGCATCATAACCTACATATTACTCACATTTCTCTAAAACGTATCTTGAGGTATTATTATTATTATTTTTTAATTTCGTTTTCAAAATATTCTACCTAAATTATAAATAAATCTTTTAAAATAAAAAGTCACATATTTGATATAATAAGCTGCATATATCTGACCTAACCTTACAAACAAAACAATATTTTAAAATATTTAAAAAAAAACAGTGACTATTAAGTTAATAATTTAAGAAGACCTGATTAAACAATTTGACTATTCTCATTTAATCACTTAATTAAAAAAAATTAGACTTCCTCTTACGATCCAGAAAATTCTCACTAATGTGCATTTTTGGCTCTGTTAATTTCCTTTGTCATAAAATGGAAGCAAGCCTATATTTTCTATTATTTTTCATCACATTACAGTTTATGGCAAAAAATGAAAATTAGGTCATTTAAAATCCAAATGCATACATTTCATATGCATATTTTCCCCTTTTCTCTCAACCTAAAGAAACAGAGAAATTGAGATTAGAACTGAGTGAAAGCAAGCAACACTTGGAACAGGAGCAGCAGAAGGTAGCCAGCCTGAGAGAAATGCTGAAACTCACAGGACTGCTGGGCGAGCCAAAGCACCAACTGTACCTCTCCAGGTACTTTCCCCCTAATTCCGTGATGGACCATACAGAAATATCATTACGCCCGATTTCTGCCACTGGCTCCCAAACAGTTGTTAGAGTTAGTCTTAGTTATTCAATTCAGGCACAGCTTTCAAGCATAAAAAAGAAAAGTGGAGAAGTGATAAGAAAAACATACAGATATGTGAATGATAAGTGTGGCAGGGATTTACTGATGTATTGTGAAACCTTTCATTGACAGTGCTCAAACATTTAGGTATTCTCCATAAGCAAAACGACCTATTTCCTA
The DNA here is from genome assembly GCA_021461705.1 of Cryptotis parvus. Lineage (NCBI taxonomy): Eukaryota > Metazoa > Chordata > Mammalia > Eulipotyphla > Soricidae > Cryptotis > Cryptotis parvus. The sequence continues at coordinate 7,780 of JAJIBD010026317.1, forward strand.
TACCAACCTCTCCTTCTAATTCTATGTCTAATTTTAATTGTTGGACTGGAGGAACAAGGAATATATTTAGTAAAATAATCAGACACTGTAAGAGGTAAAGAGGAAATAAAGTAAAACGCAAATTGAAGTGGAGCTGACACACAATAAGGAATATGAATCCTAAGGAGAAATAAATTTACAGAGAAAATTGATCAGCTCTGTTTGTGCTTACGCCATTATTTTAGCCATATTTTAAAAATCATGACTCTGATGTTCATTGTTTTTGTCATGAGATACTGATATAATCATTGTCCTAAAATTTCAGTTAAAAAGTCTCAGTTTTTTGGCAGCAATTGTGTCATTTGCTATATTAAAAATGTGAATACCTACATACATAATACAGACCGAGAAAAATTCAACTAGCTTATAGATATTTACTTTCGCCATATAATTATTTCTGCCTGAGTTTTAGTGTAATTTTTTAGTTATCAGAGCAAGCCAGTAGATGTGTTCTATGGAGCAGTTTCGTGTTTAGAAGAACTTTGATGAAACAAACATATAAATTTGTCATTTTAGTTTGCTCATTAAATTAGAAAAACACTGCACTTATAACCATTGTAATATGTTGGATTTAAACTATGAAAGGAGACTGATCTTTTTTACATTAAATATGACAATGTAATTCTAAGCACGGTATGATAACAGATGGAGTAAAGCACCACTTGAACAGCCTGCATTTGGAGAAAAAAAATATTCTAGAGGTTGGTGAACTTCCCAAAGTTTTGGGTTAGTGTTAAGATGCTCTAGTTCTGTTAACTTTGTTTTAAAAAACACTTTGTTATAATAATATTCCAAATGGTTTGCCAACAACCCATACAAGTCATGAAAGAAAAAAAGAAGGAAAGACAAAAAGAAATAAAATAAATCATTTGTACACATGTAATATCTGGGAAAGTTTCAGCAAATGAAATAATTTTTTTAGAGGAAAACTGCAGAATGACTTTTTTTAAACGTCCACTTAATGCATCACTATTAATGAAGTGAGAATGTAAGCTAATATAGTTCCTGATGCTATTTATTAGAAGTTTTGGAATTTTGCTTCATCACAATAATTTTTCTTCCCTCAGACTTCTGTTAAGAACCATTTGTGTGCTGAGCTCAACTGCAGCACAGAAATAGGATAATGTTCAATGTCTGTGATTTAGTTTTTGTAAATACATATTAATGCTGGTTCTATCACTTTTACTACCTGGTTCTATTCAGAGAATATTATTTCTAAAGCCAGAGTTCATAGAAAGTTGACCAGTGCAGTATCATTTGTACTGTCTGACAAGATCAATTTCTTGAATACATTAACATGTAGCAACTGATGAAAACGAACTAGGAGTAGCTAATTCCTTTGTTCTTAAGAAAAAGTCTGTTTGTTTCCTTAGACAGGTCCCTGCTTCCACTTGGGCATTATTTACACAATAGCCACAATTTTTAATTCTAGTTTATCAGAAATACAATTTAAAAATTATTCCATACAAAATTCCATATAAAATGCTCTTTTTGTAAGCATTTTATAGTGATTTTTATAACAACTGTATGGAACTGCATATTTTTTCTTTTTTTTTGTAACTGAAAATATGACTTAGTTATTCAGCTAAATATTTCTGACACTCATTTTGTTTTGGGTTTTTGTGTATTTTTTAAGTTCAGAATTTACTTTCTCTCACAGTGCTTATAGATTCACGATATTCAAGTGTGCAATTGAAAAATGTCATGGCTTTCTTTTCCAGTGTAGACCAGTTAAATAAGTCTCACAGATATATTCTTCATTTAGTTTCAACTTAAACACTTCAAATGATAAATTCTAAAGAAATTTAAAATTGAATAACACTTGTTAAAATAATGATAAAACAAGACTCCAACTTTCAAGAGCAAAATACAGCCTGGGGTATTAATGTGGAGATTAAACTAAAAGAAAATTAATGATCCATTTAAAAAATACCTCTAAGATCCAATTGGATATAATGGGTGAAACTAGAAATGTGTCACTACATTTTTATATTCAGAAAGACAGAGCTAAGGTATGAAAGACAGAGCTAAGGTATGAAACACTCACTTTCTTTTTCCCATGACTTTAGTTTTTTGTTTGTTTTTAAAATTGAATCACAGTGCAATAGACCATTACAAAGCTGTTATGATTGGGTTTCAGTCATACAGTGTTACAACACTCATCCCTCAACCAGTGCTTGTTTCCCACCACCAATGTGCTCTTTTACAGTCTTATCACCCCTGCGTATCTCCACAGCCTGTCTCTATGCAGGTACGTTCCTTCTTTCTCTCTCCCATTGGTCATTATGGTTTGCTAACTGATGCTGAGAGGTTACCAGAAACATTCACTTTCTCAGGAAATTGAGCACCTACTATTATTTATTTATTCATTTATTTATTCATCTATCCATTCATTCATTCATTCGTTTGTTTGTTTGTTTATTCATTCATTCATTCGTTTATTCATATTTGGGGTTTGGGGCCCCACCCCAGTGGTGCTCAGAGGTTACTTCTGGCTCTACACACAGACATGATTTCTAGTGGTATTCAGGGGACCATATGGGATTCCAGGAACCAAACCTGGTTAGCCACATGCAGGACAAATGTGATACCTGCTGTACTGTCTCTTCAGCCCCAAGTACCTACTCTTTTTAGAAGCAGTAGCAGTAGCAGTAGTAATAGCAGTAGCAGTAGCAGTAGCAGTAGTAGTAGTAGTAGTAGTAGCAGTAGTAGTAGTAGTAGTAGTAGCAGCAGCAGCAGCAGCAGCAGCAGCAGTAGTAGTAGTAGTAGTAGTAGTAGTAGTAGTAGTAGTAGTTGTTGTTGTTGTTGTAGTTAAGAACCATTATTTACAAGGCTATTGATAGTTGAGTTTTAGGCATCTGGTATTTCAATACTATCCCACCAACAAAATCCCTCAGGCACCAAAATAATCATCACCAGCCATGTTTGAGTATCTCAGTTACAATCTCTGGAATATCTTCTTCTAAGAAAATATATCTGGATCACACATCAACAAACTAGGTATAACAAACAATACAAAAGTAATTATTAAGCATCTGCAGAAGTAGCGATAATTTGAAACAACTGTCTGCAGTTGCAATTGTAGTGGGATTAGGATTGGATATTGAACATTTTTTAGAGATTGATATTAACACCTTTGTTAAAAAGATGAGTAGAAGTCCACTCTGTTTAATAAGTTCATAAGCAAAAGTAATAATGGTCCAACTTGTCTGTAACAATCCAGTTAAAAAAGGTCATAATTTGAACAATACCATCCTGAGTTATATTTTGTAATAAGCAATATAATTAGTGCCTGCTAAGGGAGCAGGAAAGGGGATGGGGGTAGGTGGAAAACAATTGTTTTTTGGTGGTGGTAAGAGCACATTGGTGGTGGAACTGGTGTTGGAATATAATTTGATTGAAACAACTGTCTTGTGAACAAATTTGTAAATTATGGTGTTTAAACATAGTAAAAAGCATCCCACCACCAGTTCAATTGCCTCTACCGGTGTTCCCATATTCCCTCTTCACCCCAATCCCCATTAAATCCCCACCTGTTACCTTGACAGGCACATTGCAAAGTTTTAACAGTTGCAGCTTAGATCTTGTGTTTTCAGTGTTGTTGTGTTATTGTGTATATATGGCTGTACCACTCACCCATATCACCAGTATAACTGAAGTTCTGATTCCTATTCACCTATTACTTCCTTCCTATTCTCTTTTTTCCCCCTTGATTTCTTCCTCTCTCTCTCCACGCTAAACACTGGGATCAAGGGTTTGGGCATCTCTCTTTTACTACAGTACATTTTCTCATTCAGTTTCTATATACCACAGATAAGTGAGATCATCCTGCATTTGTCTTTCTTCTCTGTCTTACTTCACTCAACTTATCTTCCAGTTCTGATCACTTTGTATGTAATTGTGTGACTTCATTATTTCTTACAGCTGCACAGTATTCCATTGTGTATCTACATCACTGAGATTTGGAGACAACCGCTGGACTAGAGCCGTTACCGACTGGATCCCATGGGATGTCAAAAGATCACGTGGCCGCCCACCTACAAGACAGTCAGACTTCTTCGTCAAAATCCTGAATGAACGGTTTGAGGCTCTTCGTATTCCTGAAGCAACCAGATTCCATTGGACTACACTGGCACGTGATAGGGTCAAATGGAAATGTTACTAGCTCCCGCTTGAGCAAATTGATGAAAAACGGGATGTCAAGTGATCAAGTGATCTACATCACATCTTCATAATCCATTCCTCTTTCATCGGGCATCTAGGTTGATTCCATATTTTAGCTATTGTCTTGAATGCAGCAATAAATAGCATGCATAAGTCCTTTTAAGAGGGTGATTTTAGGTCCTGAGGGGACATGCCCCAAAAGCAGAATTACTGTATCATGCAGCAATTCAATTCTAAGTTTACCAAGAACTGTGCATGCTTTTTATCACAGGGGTTGTACCAGAAAACATTCCCACCAGCAGTGGTGAGAGTTTATTTTTTACCACATCATCACCAACACAGATTTTGTTACTACTATTATTGATATCTTTTTAATATGTGTCTTTTCCACTTGTGATATGGTGTTTTATTGTCTTCTTGATTTGGATTTCTCTCATTATAAGTGATGTTGAGCATTTTTCCATATGCCTACTGGCCATAGGGCTATTTTCCTCTGAGAAGTACCTATTTCCTCTCCCCATTTTGATAGGTTTTCTAATTTTTCTGAACTTAAAAAGAGACTCGGTTTTCTTAGATTGTTCTTGCTTTACTAAAAGAACCAGAGTTATGTATGCACTTATAATTGTATGATACGAGTAAAAATTACTTCAGGGGCACATCACAAAGATAATTGGGAGTGAGAAATGTAGTTCAGCAGAAGAGTCTTTCATAGTTAAGCCCTGAGTTTGGTCTGGGACGAAGATGGAGGGGAGTGAGTAAGAGACACAGAGAGAGAGAGAGAAAGAGAGAGAGAGAAGAGAGAGAGAATTTACACTCATGAGGCAGTGGAGATGAAGGTGATAATCAGACATAATTTAGAGTGAGCATAAACTATAAAGAAGTTAGGTGTTTGATAGGAGATTAAGCCTGGGATTGGAAGCAAGGTTGAAAGGAAGAGTTTTGAGGACCAGATTTCAGAGTTTTGACCATTCTGACAATAATGGTTATTACTCAGTATATTTTCAGGGCTGTCACTGCAATCAGGTGAATATGGGATTTGACTCAACCCCAGTCTGGTGAGAACTTGGAGATGAGATAGGAATCAGCCATTTGAACTATCTTCCTAGACAATTTTTGGCCCCTTTTATTTTTTTGCCACATACAATGGTATTCAAAGGCCATTCTTGGCTTGGTACTCAGAGATCATTCCCAGAGGTGCTGTGGTACCATTTGGTGCCATGAATTGAATCCCATACTCCAGCATGCAATGTATGTACTGTGTCAACAAAGCTATCTCTTTAGTCATACTTTTTTATAAGTATTTGGTGGAAAGAAAAAAACCAAAAAATTGTGACAAGTACAAAGTATGTGCCTACAAATAAAGTTTTATTGGACTCAGCAGTTATTCTTTATACATCATCTATGGAACTATCATGACAGGGAAGTATCTTCAAAGTTTATACATTAACTATAAACTCTATAGAGGGAAAGTAAGAAAGACTAAAATTAAGGTACATCCAAGGTTTCTAGACTGTCAAAACTAGATCATGCATGAATTCAGCTAGGAATTTAAAAGAAGTTGCAGAGGACACTAATAATTTTATTTGTGAACTTTTTTTGGAAATGTCAAGTATAGGTCTAGTAAGGGGAAAGCTAAAGTCTTTGGAGGAATGTCCATATTGTTTTCCAGAAAGGCTGTACCAGCCAGCATTCCCACCAACAATGGATGAGTGTCCCCTTTTCCCCACATCCACGCCAGCACTTGTTGTTGTTGCTCTTTTGGATATGTGCCAGTCTCTGTGGTACAAAATGATATTTCATTGTTGTTTTGATTTGCATCTCTCTCATGATTAGTAATGATGAGCATTTTTTCTTATGTTTTTTGGCCATTTGAATTTCTTCCTTGTCGAAGTTTCTGTTCATTTCTTCTCCCCATTTTTAATGGGGTTGACTGTTTTCTTCTTGTAGAGTTCTACCAGTGCCTGATATATCCTGGATATTAGCCCCTTATCAGATGGGTATTGGGTGAATATTCTTTCCCATTCTGTGGACTGTCTTTGTATCTTGGTCTCTGTTTTTTTTTGAGGTGCAGAAGATTTTTTAGTTTCATGTAGTCCCATGACTGTATCACAGTCTTCCCATTGTTCATCGATTTGCTCAAGTGGGCACTAGTAACATCTCCATTAGTCCTAACACAAGCAAGTGTAACCTTCTAGTTGCTTTGTTAGTGGTGTTTCACCTTTGAAGATGCCTTTAGCTTCAATGTTGTGGAAGGTTTTTCCTATATTTTCTTCAATGTACTTTATGGATTCAGATCTGATACTGAGATTGTTAATCCATTTTGATCTGATTTTTTTTGTGCATGGTGTTAGAGGTTCAAATTCATTTTTTTACATGTCACTACCCAGTTTTCCCAGCACCACTTGTTGAAGAGGCTTTCCCTTGCTCCATTTCAGACTCTTGGCACCTTTATCAAAGATTAAATGATCATATGTTTGAGGATGGGTGAACATTTTCATTTTATTCATTTATTTTGGGTTTTGATCCTGACCTGGCCATACTCAGGGATCACTCCTAGTGATGTTCAGACAACAATATGTAGTTGTCAGGATCAAATCAGAGATTGCCATACAAAAAGGCAAGAGTCTTAATTACTTGTACTATCTACTTCTCCAGCCCCAAACTACTAATATTTTTTAAGATTAATTTTTGTCTTGCTTTATTTTAGGCCACACCTGGTTTGCTCAGGCCTACTCTATTTTTTTTTTAATTGAACCACCTTGAGATTCACAATAAAAGTTGTTCATGATTGGGTTTTGCTTATACAGTTCTATAACTGTCCTTCACTGTTGGAGGACAGGTTTAGCTATTCTGGGAGTTTTGTTGTTTTCCCACTCCCAGCTTAATCTATTTAACTCAAGGTTCATTCTAATGAGATCTCTCTTCTATGTAAACACTGCTAGAGGGTGTGGCTGTTACAGAAGTCACCTTCATTGAATAACTTCTGACTTATACATCTACTAAGACTTCTATGTTTTCTAGATTGGGCACAGCTCCTCTTTTAAACTTCTTTTAAATTCCCTAGCTGAATTCATGCATGATCTAGTTTTTACAGTCTAAAAACCTTGGATGTACCTTAATTTTAGTCTTTTCTTACTTTCCCTCTATAGAGTTTATAGTTAATGTATAAACTTTGAAGATACTTCCCTGTCATGATAGTTCCATAGATGATGTATAAAGAATAACTGCTGAGTCCAATAAAACTTTATTTGTAGGCACTGCACCCACTGCACCCAGCGTGGGACAGTTAGAATTTACCAGGAGACTACCACCCTGTCTACGCTGAGACTATAGGAAGACTATAGGAAGGATCATACTAGTTTGCTCTAAGCAGGCGAGTGTGACCCTTTCAGTACACGAGAACAAGATACTCAGAATCACCCTGGTGCAGATAATAATAAGAAGACCTTGTGGGTACCATCTAGATTACACGAAGCTCATGAAATTAAGATGTATTACTTTTATATCAGCCCCCTCTCTCTCTCCAGTGTTTTACATAAGAGATAATCTCGGGATTAGTCCTTGGCATAACCTTTGTTATTAGTCCTTGGCATAACCTTTGTTTATACCTGCAATAGGGTGTGGCACTGCTCTTCTACACTCTGTTTAGGGTTCTTTGTTGACAAGACCCTCCCGGTTGGATTACTTTGGTGTATATAAGGGGACTGACTTGAGGCCCCTACACCTTTTGACCTTTGGGCCTTTTAGCTTTCGGCTTTTGGCTCCTGTGGCTTTTGGCTCCTCAGCCTTTTGCTTTTGGCTTTTGGCTTTTTGCTCTTTGGCTTTTTGCTCCATCTTCTGGGTAGGACTCAGCTCGGGTGAGATCCTCTCTTTTGGTGGGAGACTTAGACTCTTGTATGATCTAAATTCAGACCAGAGCTAGAGTTTGTTCATTATATTGGATTGCTGTGGAAGAGCTTTTGTACTATTAAAAGCCATTTTTGGAACTGCACCGACTCGTGAGTTTTCATCTGTTCTCCCAGCGTCCTCAGAGGTAGAAGAGAACTTCTGTGCTGACACTGTCGGAGACTCCTGCGGCATTTCCCGACACTTCACGAGTGTACATTTCCCATCACCAATGTCCCCAGTTTTCCTCCTATCAGCCCCAACAAGCAATCTCTCTATCTCGCTTCTCTCTTTTCTCTCTCTCTTTCTCTTTCTCTCTCTCCTTTTGGGCATTATTGTTTGCAACACAGGTAATGAAATGTTATCACGTATATCTCTTTACCTATTTTCAGCATTCAGTTCTTGTCAAGAGTGATCATTGCTGACTAACACTGCCATAGTGGATCCTTCTTTGTTCTAACTGCCTTTCTGTCACCAATACCCGCCCTCCACACACACACTCACACAATTTGTGGCAGCTCCCCTATGGTGTACCAATCCTTCTGGCTTTGTTTCTAAATCATTGGGCACTAGTCTCATACTACAATTTTTTATATCACACAAATGAGGTGCAAGCATTCTATGTCCTATCCACTCAACATGATACTCCATGTTTATCCATTTATAAGAAAAATTTATAACTTCATTTTCCTAACAGCTGTGTGTAGCATTCCATTGTGTGGCTGTGTACCATTGTTTCTTTAGCCAATCGTTTTTTCTCAGACATTTGGGTTGTTTTCAGATTTTGACTATTGTGACTAATGCTGTAGTGAATATAGAAATGAAGATGCATTTTCTGCATTGTGTTTTTTGTTTTTTGGCTCTGAGGGTATATTGCCAAAAGTTGTCCTACTGGGTTGATGGTAGTTCAATTTCTAATATAGTGAGGAATGCCAGGGTTTAGTCTTATCTTTGTGCTCAGGGGTCACTCATGGAAATGAAGATGCATTTTCTGCATTGTGTTTTTTTGACTCCGAGGGTATATTGCCAAAAGTTGTACTACTGGGTTGATGGTAGTTCAATTTCTAGTTTTGTGAGGAATGTCAGGGTTTACTCTTATCGTTGTGCTCTGGGGTCACTCATGGCACTGCTCAGGAGAGTATATATATAGGGCAGAGGATTCAAATTGGGACTCAAACTTGGGTCTGCAGCATGCAGCCTTGCTCTTTGCATTATCCCTCCAGCCCAACATTTCCTTTTTATCTCTAAACATCTTTCCTATCATAGTTTTTGACATTTAGAATAAAATGGTTAGTTTCTTTTCTTTCTTTCTATCACTTTTGAGGAAAAATTCAAAGAATGATTTGCTGAAGTTGCAAAATATATCATATTCTTTTCTTAGGAGAGGCCCTCAGGCATGCCAGGGTTGAAATACTGATTTTCCATTTCTTCCCCCAGGCATTCACTATCTTTGCTAATTTTGACAAGTTATTTAATTCTTTAATTCTTTAAACCTGCTTACTTATAAAATAAGGTTATGATTTCTGTGTTTTCTTCTAGTTCTGATAGGGATTATAACAACCTTACAGGATAACCTATTAGTTTTTATTTCCATATACTGAGCATTTAAATTACTTTTTTTTAGTCTTTTTATCTAAAATGCTACCTTAGTTTGACCTTCAGATACATTTCATAAAAATGCTCTTCATACCTATCATTTACATTCACCATAATTCAGGCTCTGCCGACCTCTCACAGGAGTTATCAAAATACTCTTAACATCTTTCCAGTCTCTCTTGCCAAACCATTGCCCAGTGAATATTCATAAGCATTGCTGTGACTGTCACCTGTTCTGAAAATTTCCATGGTGAAGTGCTGACTATGAGAGAAGGTCTAAACTACTCAGCATCTAAGTCTCTATGATCAGCTCCCAAGATTGCCATTTTAATTTATCACTACTTCTCACATTTTGACTTCTAGCCAAACTTAAGCAGATATGACCCAGCCTGCACTTTTGAACTTTACTTCCCTTTTTTTTTTTCTATCCCCTGAATATCTCTTTGGGCAACTCTAGAACCATTGTAATCTTTTCTACTTTTTCAGGTCTTCTGGAAATCCTGTGTTTTTTACTGTAGTACTCTTTTAATGACCTCTGATGGGGAGCACTTCTCCCTCTGCAAGCTTTATACTTAGAAGCAAAGTCATTTACTATATCTTGAATGAATTTATCAAAGCAGGAAAAGTGAAAATTTTAAAAGAAAGTGGATTAGTTTTCTGAAGGGTTCTTTTATCCCTTTTATTTACCTGGTTTCCTTCCTTTTTGGTATATATTATTCTTTGAGTGGTAATTTTCAATATTAATATTACATTTCTCACATCACCAAGCTCAGTACTTTAGAGAGATGCAGTCATTACTATAAGAATAGTTAAATATATTATAAGCTTAAGTGACTATTTATTGGTGGAGAGGGTTGATACTGGTTCTGGAAATTTTTTATGCCTAAAACACAGATTTGAATGACTTTGCAAATCATGGTGCCTTAATAAAAAATACAAAGTTAAAAAAATGGTATTGCGATACCAATATCCTAGGTCAGGCGAAACATGGATCAGGAGGTCCTGTCAAAGGTGGAAACTATAACAAACATGTGGAAGTCAAAGGCTAGGTAAGATAGAGAATTGAACAGTGTGCTAACAATTGTCGAAAGTGCTAATACCAACCTAGAACTGAGCATTAAATACAGGCAAAAAGATACACAGGACAACCTCTTAATGTGTGTATTGTAGACCACAATGTGGAAGGAGAGGAAAAGAGAAAGAGAGAGGAAGAGAAAGAAATAAAGAACCTGCCATAGAGGCAGGCTAGGGAGAGGGAGGGAACCGGGACATTGGTGATGGGAAATGGGCACTGGTGGAAATTTGGCACCCTCATCAGGGTGCTCTGGGGTTTCTCATACATTGTTCTGAGGTAATTACCACTGTGCTTGGGGGATAATACAGTTCTGCTGATCGATTTCAGCCGCCTGCATTCAATGAGTGTGTTCTCAATCACTTTATTTTTTTGCTTTTGGGGTCACACCCAGCGATGCTCAGGGGTTACTCCTGGCTCTTTGCTCAGGAATTACTCCTGGTGGTGCTCAGGGGACCATATGGGGTGCCAGGGATTGAACCCAGGCCAGCATAGGCCGCCGTGCAAGGCAAACACCCTAGCCGCTGTCTATCGCTCTGGGCCCACCCTCAATCACTTTTAAGTATTGATTCATTTACTTTCTCTTTCTACATGAGAATATCCTGCTTAAAATACTCTTCTAGGGATGATAAAAACAGAAATACAAGAAAATTTCAAAATACTGCCTTCAGGAGCTTACAGACTATGAAGAAGAGAATAGCAAAAATAAATACAATCTGAAGGTAAATTTCAGATAAAGTATTACAGAAATAGAGAAACCAATAACTTCTTACAAAATCTGGCAACATTTAGATATAGGACAGCAGGGTTGAAGGAAATTTTGTATAGGGGATGTAAAGGATTTGGGAGATGCAGAGACAGGTATACATGAGAGGAAGCTAAATACACAAATAATTTAATCACTGTATCACTGTATCACTGTCTTCCCGTTCATCATTGATTTGCTCTAGCGGGCACCAGTAACATCTCCATATGACCTGTCTTATGCAAGTAGAGCCCAAGGGCATCTGCTTGCTCCAGGAACATAAAGAGCCTCAAACCATTCCATCAGGTCATGGGAATGAGGTCTATATTTGTTACTAGTATTTGGCATATCAAATACGACACGGGTAGCTTGCCAGGCTCTGCTGTGCAGGTAGCATACTCTTGTAGTCATCTAAAATCCAGCATTTATTGATGAACCGCTGCGGCTGCAAGCGCCACACGAGCCGGGCTGTAATAGGCTGGTCTGCTGAGTGGAGTTCTTACGAGGGGGATGTCCGGATGTGGAAAATGGAGGCCCTCATGGAGTAGGGGGTCGCCTGGCTTATTGTGAGGCTCTGCTGGGGTGGTGGGCCGGGGGCTAGAATCTGCCATCCCTCCTGGGCGCCTCGTGAGTGCTGGGCACAGGGAGAGCCAGTAGCAGCTCTGCCCCATGTCTGTGAGTCTCTGGAACAGCATACCTGGGCCAGATTAAAAAAGACTGCTGCAGGGGGATCTCGATGAGCTGGGCTGTGATAGTCTGGTCTGCTGGGTGGAGTTCTAACAAGGGGGAAGTCCGGATGTGGAAAATGTAGGCCCTCATGAAGTGAGAGAGTCGTCCGGCTTGTTGTGAGGCTCTGCTGGGGTGGTGGGCCAGGGCTAGAACCTGCCATCCCTCCCCGGGCGTCTCATGAGCAGCTGGGCACACCGAGAGCCAGTAGCAGCTCTGCCCCATGTCTGCCCCATTTATTTATTTATAATTTAAATTATTTTAAATAATTTAATAGTGCAAAAGTATTAATCTGTGAGACTAGCAACATATTTAGGTTTCACGGTGAAGTGTGTGCCTCACATCATCTGTCCTTGGAACTGCATTCTCCCACAGCATCATGCATCTATATGGTGGCCTCAGTGCTCCTCTGGGCCCAAGCACTGTGGGAGTGACCCCCTTCTAGAAAATAGTGTATTTACCTCAGGATCTGTCTGATACTGTACTGTAGTAGCTCATTAAAAATAACAATGAGTGTGGGCTGGCAAAATAGTAGAGGAGTTAAAGTGCTGGTCAGTATGTTGACTGAACTTTATTGAAATACATTATTTTACTTCTCCCCCCCTTGTTTTCCTTTCTTGTTATAATAACTGTTGGTGACACACTCAGTTGTGGTAGTCACACACTTCAGTTGGGGGCACTGTGACATGCAAGGCAAATTGTTGATGCTCTCACAAACTCAGTTGTGGTATACCAGAAGTTGGTGGCACCAGGGATCATAAACTGTGCTACTGTAGGAATTGATTGCATGTTGGCTAGTGCTAGAGCACGGTCTCATGCCTGCAAGTGAAAGTAACCACACTTTTCTTTTTGAATTCTGTGTCTTTTTCTCAGATCTGATGTGGAGGATGACAGTAGGAATCCATGTCTTATTTCCCAGAAAATTTAGAACTTGAATTGCCTGAAATTAAAACAAGGGAAACTGACCAGGTTGTATCAGAAAGACCTCTTCCCCAGCATCCCATATGGTCCCCGAGCACCGCCAGGAGTAATTCCTGAGTGCAGAGTCAGGAGTAACCCCTGAGCATTGCCGGGTGTGACCCAAAAAAAGCAAAAAAAAAAAAATTCCTTGGTTTTACATTATTTATGCTTTCAATGATAGATGATTTTAAAAAAAATTTAAGTGAAGTCCTCAAGTGTGCACTGACCTGGTTTTATAATCTGAATCTAGAGATCTGATCTAGGGATTAAAGACATAGTACTTGGTCTTTTTGTTTTTGTTTGTTTTATGGTTTTTTGTTGTTTTTGTTTTGCTCAAGGGTTACTCATGGCTTTTGCTCAGGAATTACTCCTGGTGGTGTTTGGGGGATCATGTGGGATGCCGGAGATCGAACCCAGGTCAGCCACATGCAAGGCAAATTCCCTACCCTCTGTGCTATCGCTGCGGTCCCTTGTACTTATATCTTGAGGTTGGCATGAAGATGGTATAGTTGGGAGGGTGTTTGCCCTTTGCCTGTGGCTGACCCTGGTTTACCGCAGCACCCCAAATGGTCCCTGGAGCAATGCCAGGAGTAATCCCTGAGTGCAGAGCCAGGAGTAACCCCCTGAGTATTGCTTTTTTAAAAAAGTAGTATTTTTCTACAAAGAAGAAGGGCTTTAACAGGGAAACAGCAAGTTATCTTATTATGATGGGAGTTTTTCTCAAGGGATGTTAGTCAAACTTCATTTTCAGAATTTTATAGAGCAGTTATCTAGTTAACTTCCACATAATAAACACTATAAATGCTTTCTTGAATTTGATGAACTCCTCAGATTAGAATGATGTGGTTGATATGACAGAAATAAAATGTTCCTGAATCAGAATGATGTGGTTGATATGATAGAGATAAAATTTTTCGTGTGGTGTGTGTGTGTATGTGTGTGTGTGTGTGTGTGCATGCATGCATGCTAACAGGACTGAATTCAGGGCCTCACTCAGACAAGGTAAGTGCTCTGTCACTGAGCCATATTCCCAGCCCTGAGGTTAAAGAATCACAAAGAGTGAAGATTGATTAATTTGGTAACTGGACCATGTAAAATCCAGATGCAGCTGGCCTTGGGTTTTCTGGGAGCCGAGATTCAGTGCAGCACCAGTACCCTATTGCTTTCTCACCTTCAACTGCAGAGATCAAATTATGCCTGAATGTTGACTCCCTACAGAATCTTTGGTATCATAGAATCATGTCTTTCAGCTTAAACTGGATATAAAAGAGATGTCTTTGAGTTCTATTTGAAAGAATGTAAGTTCCATTACCTCTTTTGCTTCCAATTTCAAAACCTCAGTCCTACCACCACACTTGGGCACAATAAGTCAGGCAATACACACTCCACTGGGTGCTGGGCCTGACACCTCAGCAAAAAGCACAGGAGCAAGGGACAACAGATTTTTAGGCAAAGAGAAGTACTTTGATAAGCTCTAAGAACAATGCCAGGAATCTGGATAAATAAAACATACATACCTACTCCATTATCTTTATTAAGGTATAATAGCATATGCTTTCTTTGGTTAAGAAATGATTTGAAGTAGAAAGAGTTGAAGATACCTGTATTCATGTTGTTTTGAGAGTGATGATCTCAGCATACATCCAAGAGATATGTCAGTTCTTTACAGGACCCATTGTAGTTTAACTTAGAAGACTCTCAGGATGTAAGAGGTATGTCCCTAAAGAACAAATAAATGAAAATTAAGCCTATTCCAGACATTTCTCCTCCTTTCCTCTGACAGTACTATATTAAGTATAGTGTGCTAATTATTGGACTTTAAAGAGACACATACAACAATTAAAAGTGTTTGGAAACTTTTATATCAATTTTAAATGACATAATATTTGGAATGTAAGTGAAGAATCAAAGAGTTATATTTTGTGCCTTTTAACAGTCTTAATAGTTTCAAATTTCTGTAGAATTTTTATTTTCATTTTGCAAGACTAATGCACTGTTAAGAATTTAATTTTTTTCATCTTTTATTCTAGAGATTGTTTTTGGTAAGAAGTTTTTTTAAATATCTTGCATTAATCTTTTAAACAATAAATTTTAAATATCCTGACTTCTTAATATTTATAGAAGCCTGAGGAAGCCATCTTAAAGAGTTGAGGTCTGGAGTCACACTGAAAAGCAGAGAAGATAAGACTAGAGGAAGCGAGGCTTGATCTGGGTTCACAAATTCCAGACGATGCAACTGATACCAACAAAGTTGTGTGAAAACATTTTTAAAAGCTAAATAAAAACATTTTAATTGTAAAATCTCAGTTAATTGACCAGCAATCAGGTCCACATCACTTCTGTGCCATTAGCAAAAAAGTTGGCATCAATAAATGCTGAATAGATTTTCCTATGTCCTTTGTCATTAGAAAGAAATAAGACAGATCTGCTCTCCTATTTGGTGACGATCAGATAAGGGGCAAAGGCAACATTTCCAGTGTTGTTCATTTAAAGAAGATAGTATAAGCACTGACAAGTGATCTTGCTTCTCATAGGAACTTTCTCTATTTTCCTCCTGAGTTTGAAGAATTTTCAGCCTAGAGTTTCCATTTAACAGTAGAGCTCTTTTTTTTATTGCCTTGTACTTCTTTCATGAATAAATTAAGCAGAGGACGTGTCAAAAAATAATTTTAAATGATATACGTGCAACCAACATCTCAAGTCTTGAAATAGATGGCCTTGGTACTGTTTAAAATTGTGTCCTCTTTTCCTTCCTCCACCCAGATATTAGAACAGGCTGTCAGAAAGCCAGGAAAGAAAAGGCTTTACATTTCCTCTGATGGACACTACATTGCTTGAGCCCACTCAGCTCCACCTGTCTGACAGGCTAAAGAACCCGGATCTCTGAGTGGCCTGGGGCAGAAGAGGTTAGAATCAGAGGCTGCCAGTGAATGCGTCGCTACAGGTTCTGCTTAATGTTCCTTGGCTCACTTGTCAGTTCTGTGAAGCCCAAATGCGAGTGCAATGAAAATCCACACTGGGGATGTATTCTCCCCCTGCTGCACAGGCCCACAGCCTGGAGCATGGTGGCAGTGGAAGCCAGCTCATTTTCTGAAGAAGCCCAGAGGGAAACCAAGGAAGTATTACTCACACCACTTGCCTGACTCAACAACAATGAATATCAAAGTCAATAAAAATAGGAGCAAAAGCAAATGCAGTTTTCTTTTCCTATTAGTCCTGAGTTGGAGTTCTTTTCTAAAAGAAAATGCTCACCTCCAGTTTTAAATTCAGATTACAATAATCTTAGACATAATATTTAAATTTTTCATAAAAACCTCTTCCTAATTGGACGTGTTGGTTAGAATGATAATTATACAATCATTCAATTATTGTTTAATCTTTTAATATCTCTCCCTGATACCAAAAAGTACATAATACATGATTCATAACTGATGAATCCTGAAGTCCAAAATTCCTTTAAGGATCCTGAGAAAAGAGAGGCCTTGAGATAGTCAGACTCCTCTGAGTCCAGTAAATATATTTTTATTAAGCTGCTTCTCTGTTAGATTAGCTGAGCAGAGAAGATAGGTCCTGGACTCAGGAGCTCAGAGTGGGCACCAAGTGGGTCAGAAAATGTTTGAAAGCAGACTGCAGCTTTGGGACTCTTTCAGCTCAGCTTTGTTTCTCAGATGAAGGTTCTCCACCAATTTTCTGAAATAAGGAATTTTTTTTCTAAACCATTCGCTGTTGAATTAGTCAACAGTGTTGGCTGAGAAAGATCATGATTATATTAAAGAAAAAATGAAATTCATCCACTGTGAAAATGAAACTCATTTCAGAACTATAGAAGAACCCATATTCAGATCCTCTAGTCAGACAGATTCATAACAAAGGATTATTTGCTGAAAGTGGAAGAAAAAGAATGACAGCCTGAGACACCTCATGTAACTAATCAACGTTTTAGATGCTGTTTCATATGTTTGCTTTTCATTAAATTCAGGAATGGTTGCGACTATGTTGTGATTCAGTCAACATTTATTCCTATCTGTTTTTCATATACAAAGGCTTAGGGATGCCAGAAAATAAACTGTTAACGGAGAATTAACTTCTTTGGCATGCTTTCATACTTATCTTCCAAATTAAAGAAAATGAAATGGGCAGAAACAGAGTGTAGATTACCTCCTTTTTGTCAAAAATGGTGGGAATTTGAAAATTAATAAAAAAGGGAACAGATGCAGGAACATGCCAGAGGGAGATTAATGTGGAGAGTAAAATCTGTGAGCAACAAAACTGAAGCAAACTGAATCAGTGGGTGGTGGTTGTACAATCAAAATCAGGATAAAAGAGAAATTACAAACAACCCTGCACTTGTCAAAGTAGTAGTAATGAAATCCTGACTCTGCCAGCAGTGAGAACCTGTGTTAGCACTTTGGGGTAAGGATGGTAGCCGGGTGCCAGGTAGGAGGGCAGTGTTAGGTTGCTGGGCAGCAGCCATCTTGTGTAGAACAGATGGCACTGAAAGCTGGCAGGGGGAGGGCTCCTTAGCAGAACTAATCAGACAGTAACAGATAGGGCAGCTGGGAAGACTGACCACAGAGAGGGAGTCTGCGGGGTAGCCGAGTGCCATGATGTTTGCAGTGGTGTGCCCATTGGTCTGAGATAAGACCTTGCAATGTCTTTCCGTCTATAGAAAAACTGAAACTTTTGTTCAAAATAAAAATTTGGTTGAATTGTTTCACAGTTGGGGATTGGGGAGGCATCTAAGAATAGAGGTTGAAAAGGAAGAACTGTCCATCTCTGAATGTGTTGTATAATTTTTCAGTCCCAGTTTCCATGGGTCTTTGATTTTTTTTGTTTACCTAGTTCTTCTGTCCTCAGAATCGCTGTTTTTTATTTTAGGCACCAAAGCATTTGCAGTATCAGGATTAGAGTTGAAACTAGCAGGTTTTTGATGACACACCTTTCACAAATGAAAACCAAAAGCAGCCATATGATAAATGCAATTACACTTAATACATTATCGTATCCTAATTTAAGGCATGTGTGACTCAGAATCACTTGCCCTTCCTTTCCCCCTATATAACTGTGGGTTGAACATCAATATATAAGTTTAATTCAGAGCTCTCTACATTAGAAAACAAAACAAATTAATCCATTTTGAAAAAATGAGAGAAAATGATCTATTATATTTAATAATTTCAAAGGAACAATTTTTGATATTAATTTTTGACATTAATGCTAAAACTATTTGATAAAGAAATTCAGAATTTTTACATCTGTTTTTAAATTTCTTCCTTCCTTCTTTCATTCCTACCTGCCTTCCTTCCTTCCTTCCTTCCTTCCTTCCTTCCTTCCTTCCTTTCTTTGGAAGGTTTATAACTTGGCTCAATTTATTCATTTATGAAAGGGAGGGGAACGTTACCAGGCTTTGAACTAGGTGGTATAACACAGCCATATGCTATTTATGCAGCAGTTTCTGCAATAAATCTAATTTGGTGCTGTCAAAAAAATAGACTTATTTGATATAGCAGCACATTAGTAAATGATTGTATAAAATTTAAAGTTGTCATTTATTTTCCTCATATTCTTAACAGAGTGTCACAAATCCATTTTTTCCCCTTGATGAACTTTATGAAAATGTCTCACTTCTTTGTCCCGCAGTCCAGCAGGCACTTCCACATCTGAAAGAAGGTCTTGCTCAAGGTAACTGAGGAAGGGGGGGAAGAACGAATATCCTGTTATTGAGGGATTTCATTGAAAATAGGCAGAAAAATTAATAAACCAGAGAAAATACTCACATTTTTATAATTTCAAAGTTTTAGGAAAATGCAATAGTTTGTCTGATTCAGAATGTGGTAAGCTAAGGTCAGTTCCTTATTATGGAGTTTAAATATTTTACCTTCCATCTACCTCCATAGGCTGTTTAAGGAAATCTGATATTTAAGAACCTAAATGACACCAGCTCTTCATCTTCTCACAGCTCTTTAGAACGGCTTCACTGCTCTGTACTCAACGCAGCAACGTTGCTTCAAAGCTTCTTTATTCTCTAAAATGTGTTTCCAGTGTTTTTATAAAACTAAAACTTTCTGTTTAAAAGATGGAATAAGCGTACTCACATTAGGCAGATAAGTATGAACAGTATTCTCTTAATTTGTTAAATGAGTCCCTCTGTAAAAGACATTCTAATATTATTTTCCTCTGCTTATGGAGGGGAAAGGTTGCACATTCATTTTCGTGTCTATCAGTGATGTTAAATTGTTTTTTTATCCGCTTATGTTCTTATAATACAGACTTTCCAAAGCAAGCATCTAGTGTGTTTTTGAAATGTATTTTGCTAAGAATGAGGGCTTGCTTCACTTCACGGTATATTAAGCAGCCTCTAGTATTAGTATTTTGCTAATACGTTTTTCTTTTATGTAGCAAATCACACCACGGAAGTGATCAAATTACCTGTACTCTTTCCATACTTTGCAGAGGCAGGGATCCAGGTAACTAAACCATTATGAAGCACAGCTTACATCAAAGAGGAGAAAAGAGTACTAGAAAATGAAAATACAATTGCTCGGTGAAATAGACAATATTAATTTTTTTTCTCTCTACATAAGAACTTTTTTAAAAAAATATTGTGTTTCAGAAAAATTAAAGAGAAAGCAATTCTTAGAATTCATTCATACTGTGTAGTGAAAATACATACACTAAATTACATTTTGCATATATTACATAAGAATGATTTGTAGGTCATTTCGAAAATTAGTAACTAAATTGAAATTTGAACTAATAAGAATGTCTTTAAACATGGATTTCAAGCTACCTTTGTTGTGATTTTTTTAACTTTTCTTTTTCTTTTATATTTTTTATTGCACTACAATTATCTCAAAACATGAAAAACTGCTCTGATGAATAGCCTTTTGATAAATTGTAAATATTTAATGAAAACATTTTGATTTAAATTACATGTTTTAAAGTACTTCTAAAATAAAACATGCTTTCAATTTTATATTAGTAAAAATCATAATATTTTTATCTTTTTGAAAAGGTAATTAGAAAAATTGCAAACATGATTAATTATACTAAATCAAAATATATGCAATTAAACTAAATATTGGAGCAATTCTAATATAAAGACAATATTATGAGTGATGTGATATATAGGATTACTGTTGCAACAGCCCTTTGGTTACATCTTTGCCATCTACACTTTCTTAAAAGGGTGAGCTCTCTTTGAAAAAAAATTTTAATTATAATTTGCTTGCTTTTATTTCAAAGAATTTTATTGTTTAAAATGCTGCTGCACAAAGTGATTTCATGTACATATTATGAAAAGAAGGAATACTCAATAACTGTGTAGGACACAGAATAAATTCAATTCAGAGTACAATTTTTACTTAAATTCTAAGAGTTTATTTCTCTCACAGAACAAGTCTATTGATTCAACTTTTTATTTCTTTTAGGTAAATTATATGTGTGTTTGGCAGCATATATTGGATAATATTTAAGTAAATATGTTTAATTTTTAAATGATTAGTTTAAATCAATGTGAATAAAATATAAATATTGATTTGTATGTTACAGATTAAATTCTTCACAGCAGAAATTGAGCTGTGTTAGCATATAGCTGATAAGTGAAATGCTACATATTTGTATATTTTAAACATTTCAGTGTAAAATTTCTTAATTGGAATACTCTTTCCCTTGGCTAATTCATTAGTGAAAATATTTATCCCTCAAGTTAATGCTATATAGTATGAAACAATTTTTACATAGTGTAAACTTGTTTATGGCATTTTCATTTCACTTTAAAACTTTTACTTTGCCTCTTATACATATAGTTCATTCTCGATATAATAAGAAGTGCAGACACACATGACGGAAATACGTATCAGCTGTCTAGTACAAATGATCATTAACACACCATGTCTTACTACTTTGACTCCAAATTATTGTCTTCCCAAACCCAAAAGTAATTTTCACAAGTACATTACACAACAGAACTTCATCTTCTGCTGGTTAGCAATAGAGGATTTAAATCCATGCCGACAGTTCATTTGACAATGACCTTGAGGGGCTTTGCTTCTTGAAGAAGAAAGCAGAAGCTTGCGGTAAACAAAGTTCACTTCTGACAGATGGATTGAATGACAGAAAGGTTGCGAGTGCCAGAATAGCCCTGGCAGAGGAGGAAATGTTCAGTGGAATCCAACAGGAGAGGAGGTGTGAACAGGTGCAGGGTTGCTGACGGAAGGGGAACCAGATGGAAGGAGCCAGAGCCAGTTTATTTAAAGGAAAAGGCAGAAAACATTGAAAGGCTGTAACGATCACTGGCTAAAAGTGTTCATAGAGGAAGGTAAAAATTCACAAAGCAAAACTGCACAGTGGGGTAGCTAACACTTAGCATAATGGTAGTAATTTGTGAGTTTAGTGTGGAAGTTGCAATTGAAATACATTCATCTTGGCTCTTGACACCATCAAGTATAGATATTTGAAAGTTGTTTATATTAAGTTTCTAAGCTTTTAAAAATATCCACCCATTAACTTATTTTCCAACTAGTGGCTCCATTGTGATAATACTAAAATTGTGTCGTCAGCTACGAAAAGAAAAAATTAAAGTGAAGGTTAATATTCATTCAGATTTATCGTGTGATGTCTCAGTTTTGTTCACATATGGAAATCCAATGCTCTTAATATTGGCCAGCATCTGTAATATCTAAGAGATTTACAGTGCTAGAGAAATGCTTCGGTTTCTTTTGTTGTTTTGAGTCCTTGCTCATTTTTAAAGTTCAGTTTGATTGTTTCTGTTAGAATAATATTTTCTCATGATGTATATTTGCCTGCTCTGATCCACAGATTAATTTTTGCTTCTGATTTTTCACTGCCTTTCAGTGAGCTGCCTTTAGGCAGACTCCCACAAACGCAAGTCTTATTTGCAACTGGGACAATATACAATGGGGTAAGGAAGGCAGACTTTCTTATGTTCTTAGTCTCTTTTGCAACTTAAGCTATTCTTGTCAGTGTTAGTGGTCATATTAAATGATGCTGTTTGTGTAAACCTTGTATATAACATTTGCCCTTGAAAAAGTCCCTAAAACACATAATTGATAAAAAAAAAGATGCCCTTAAGTGGAGGAATTATATTATGTCAATCCCAAGTATGGGAACATTGAAAATGCTATTATTTGTGGAGTTTAAAGTTCCAGATATTTATCCAAAAGGATCCCTGCTCACTTTTCACAAATATTAACTATTAAGTGTAAAGTCAATAATCACTGTAATTATACTTCTAATATAAGACAAGCCTTGGATAAAATAGATTGCATTTGATTAGGATAGGATGTTTTAGGTCACTGAACACTTGCATTTTTTCAATAAGAAGAAATAACTTAAATTTGATCAGAAGTTACAGAATTATTTGTGCTTGCATTTTTATAAAAATCAGCACTCTCTTTTTATAAGACGGATAAGACTATGTGAAATTTTCCTTTCATTTATGTTGTTGGTTCTTGAGTCACACCCAGTGGTGCTCAGGGGTTCATGTATTACTTAGGTTCAAGCCTAAAAACTTCATACTCCCCAGCAAAGCATGTGCTCTATCAGCCCTTTCAGTCTTCTCCCTGGTGCTACAGTTATTTATTTATGTGTGTGTGATTTGGGGGCAACATAAAGCAGGGTTCAGGGAGACCCAACTGTGTATTGGGGTGGGGAGAGGTTGTTCTCCTAGTTGTTCTCCAGGGACCTTGAAGTGCTAGGGATTGCAGCTAGGTCCCTGTATACAAATCATGCACTCAGCCTGTCTCTCTATCTTTATAACTATATATTTAAAGAAAAATAGCAAGGGTTAGTTTTTTTCTAATAAAAGGAATTTGATAGCTAGTCTTTGAAAACAAGATCCAAACTATTCCTCTTTCCCTCTACTCAAGAAGTTTTCATCTAATAGATATTTGCACTGACCTAAAGTTTTATATAAAATTTATTGGGGCATTCTTACTCTAATTGTAATAAATTGATTATTCCATCATTATTATGGACTACCTTTATATAATAATGCTATTACATAGACTTGCTATATAAACTCATTTGTCATAAAATTAACATATAACTAACTGACTTACAGAATTAAGACTGAAAGATAGTAAGAGGAAACTGCAAAATTAGTGTCTTGTGATGGCTACACCAAAGATTATATCCTAAATTTATTCTAGGTAGAACTGTTAGCTTCCCAGATACATCTGAATTTCATTATAAATAGCATAGTATATCATAGTCTTGCAAAATAAATTGAATGAAGGGATTATAAATTGGTTGTTTATAAATAGTTTTTGTTAGGAATTTTTTCTTTTTGCAATAATGAAAGAAGGTCCTATTCCAGATACTCTAAGCATTTAAAATATTTTAAGTGAAGAGGACCTGATTCTTTTTCATTGATATCCTATAATTTAGAGGACGGAATTCCTTTAAATGACTGTACTTAGATACTTTCCTTAATTTGAGTCTTTAATAAATTAATAAAACTATTCATCTAGCCCAACAGTTATTATAAGATATGACCTTTGAGATATAAAGAAGCAAAGCAAATTACTCAAGGTTAATTGTGTCCATTAGATATTAATCTCCATATTCTTGCTCTTAAACTACTGCACTTCCCAGTATTCTATATATGCTCCTTTCTATTCACTCATACATGTTTGTCTGAGTAAATCCACTGGAGCAGTTCTGTAAAAGTATTAACAAAACTGGTTTCTGAAAGGAAAAATAATCTGGGTACTTTGGCACATGTTGCCTAGTTCTGAAACAAAAAAAAAAAGCAAGAAGCTTTAGCTTACAAGAACAACTAATACTTCTTGTTACATTCTTTCTCATGGGACCAGTGATGGCTAAGAAAGCTCTTTGAGAACACTAGTCTTTCTATGATAAGCACATTATCCAATTAACTCTTTCAATCTGCATATGACCCTTTCGGTATATTCTGCCAAAAAGTCCATTTTACTGATAAGGAAACCAGTGTATGTGATTTAAAATGTTATTAAAGAAACTTTGACTTGCTAACATCTTGATCAACCAAGATCATAGCACTCAGATTCAGGACTAGGCAGTTAGTCTCCAACATACTTTTATCCATTATATTTTATTGACTCTAATGATGGAGGTTTTCAATTCCTCTTAGGATGTTGAATTAAGTAGGATTCTTGACAATAAGCCTACTCTGAGATGCCAATATGCTAATGCACATTGAGCTTCTCTTCAAGGAGAGCTTAGTTTTTTTAGTGTTTCCTAAATTGATATGACTTATAGAACTTTTTTAATTTACTTTATCACATATTCCAGAATTCAAGTTTTAGGAACACATTTTGAGAAACAATAAATAAGTCTGTGGTAGGACATCTGAGAATTTTTCTATAGAAAGTATTTGTTTTTTAGTATTGCTTTGGGGACTTTACTCCCCACACTAACCCTTCAGTTTCCTTTCATTATAACACAAGTAATTCATAAAAATGCAGGTACATAGATAATGTTCAATTTATACTCGACAGTTTTCTAAAATAGAGGTGAAAGTGGAGAAAAAATCTTTGACTATGACTTGAAGAGAGCTTAATAGTTTATTGTGCTGACGTCACATACTGTAAGTTCTTCCAGATCTACTGTTGAACATTGCTGTAGGTGTTAACAGTTTTTTTAAAAAAATTAACAGGCAACCAGATGCTGATAAGCAAATTCATTGCTTTATATGTATTCTGCAAATGTAAAAATATTTGCAATAAGTTAGAATCAAAAAAGCAAGTTTAAAATACCAGCCTTTGAGACAGTCTTCTAAACTATCCTACAGCTTGATTGGCTAACTAATTTGATGACATGTTTCTCTTAATAAATTTTTAAAGTGTTAGTTTCTTTCTAGAAACAAGTAATGAATGATATAAGTTTATTTCCAGAAACATGTAATGAATGATACTGAAGATTCAGGAAATAAATCTGTGGGAAGAAATTTCTTAAAAAGCTGTTATTTCCCATTTAAAGATTATGGAAGAACAGACTTCCCAATTATGTGTATATTAATTTATTTGTAGACTAGTTCATGAACATAACTGTACAATTTTCTTTCATTTGCCAGATTTGCTATGTGGAATTATTTTTTCATAATGCTTTGTAATTTATTTTAATTGTGAGTATCTCTTTGGGGAGTCTCCTCTAGCCAGCTCTGAATAATTTGAAAGATATCACTTGGGGCTGGAGAGACAGTCAGTAAGCAGAAAGAACCCATGTCTTGCATGAAACTCACACAAGTTTGATCTCTGGTATTCCATATGGTACTTGTAGGAGTGATCCTTGAGCACAGAAGTAGGAGTAAGCCCTCAAAACTACCAAAATAAAAGAAAAACAAACCCAAAGAATTGCATCACTTTGTGCATCATAGTGACCATTTTAGCTCCAGCTAATTTTTCTACCAGTGTTATTCTTTGCTTCTCCTTTCAACTAATAGTAAAGAACTAATTTAAGTGAGAAATTTTTATGGAGAAAAATGTTATATTGATTATTTTCCTTTCTATCTTAGTGAAACACATGAAGTTAGCAGATTTTGGCAACATGGTTATTTTAATTTTTGGAACACTAGGGATTAAAAATTGGCAGGGCTGGAGATGTTGCTCAATGGTAGAGTGTTTGCTTAAACATGTGAGCACCTGAATGCTCACACACAATCAATCATACACACACATATACACATACACACAGATACATAAAGACACATACACATAGACCACAAACACACACATACACACACAATCACATACACATAAACACACATACACATACACAAACACACAGATGCTTTGCTGTAGGGAAGTATGAAGAGCAGCATTGTCATAGAAATGTCATCACATAGAAATGTCTAATCCTATCACTAAAAGAAAACACAAAAGTGATTTAAATCTTTCAAATAAACATTTTTAAAGAAAAAGAATAAAATATTAATTTTACTAACATTGATTATAAAATCCACTACATAGAAAATAGTATAATTGCATTGAGCAATGCCAATAGTGAGTGATTCTCTGAGCATAGAGTCCTAAGTAAACTCTGACCGAGCACAGCTGTGTGTGGCCTACATCCCCAGTCCAAAGGAAAAACCAAAATAATTATTTACGTTCTACTATGTGTTGCCTATAGCACACCTCACGGGAACTAGCCAAGTTTCAAATCCTTAGGAATTATGTATGGTCTTGAGTCATTGCAGTCCCAGACCCTTCATCATTCCCACAATATCCAATGTAAATGCGATTGGTTTCTCAGGAACATAAACTCTGAATTCTATTTCTACAATAATTTAAGTCATCCTATAAAATAAGAAACTCATGTAAGTGTTGTAGTTAATTTTGGAGCCAGTAACTAGAATTGAGATTGACGTGTCCTTTTCTGAAGAATTTTTGAGGTTGATAATTGGAGAAGAATCAACAAAGCAGCAACTAATCAGTAACCTCTCGAAGAATAGCTGAGCATAGCTAAACGAGTACACATTACAGTTTTTTTTCATATATATCATATCTAAGCCTCCATCTTTAAAAAGTTACTGAGGATAAATCTAACAGTTAAATTATGAGGCACCAGTCTTCGTTGAATTTAGACACCATTTAATAGTAGTGTTTGCTGGTCATTTCTTGTTGCTTTATATAGAGAATTTCATGTTTCCTGATAATATAATGCTTCCAAATGATAACATGAACTTTATTTTATTTTGAATTATGATTCTATGGTTTATAATACCATTAATAATGGTTTGTCATGCACATAAATCCAACACCACCCTCCCCCAAAACCTTAACACCCTTCCCTCTTATTATCTCTTCCAGGAGAAAAGGAGCTTAAAAAAATTTTTTTATTATACCACTGTGAAAAATACAATTAAAAAAACTGTCCATGATACTCAATTCTATTCCATAGGTCCACAAGTCTGTTTTTATTCCAATACCATGCTGTTTTAATTACTACTGCCTTGTAGTACAGTTTGAAGTTGGGAAAGGTGATGCCTCCCATCTTCTTTTTCCTGAGGATTGCTTTAGCTATCCTTGGGGGTTTATTGTTCCATACAAATTTCAGGAGCGTTTGGTCAATTTCTTTGAAGAATGTCATCGGTATCCTCATAGAGACTGCATTGAATCTGTACAGAGCTCTAGGGAGTATTACCATTTTGACAATGTTGATTCTCCCCATCCATGAACAGGGAATGTGTTTCCATTTCCTTGTGTCCCTCTTTTATCTCTTGGAGCAGTGTCTTGTAGTTTTCTTTGTACAGGTCCTTTACATACTTGGGTAAGTTGATTCCTAGGTATTTGATTTTCTGTGGCACAATTGTGAATGGAATAGTTTCAAAAGAGCAAGAACAACAAGTGCTGGCGTGGATGTGCGGAAAAGGGGACACTCATGCATTGTTGGTGGGAATGCCAGCTGGTACAGCCTTTCTGGAAAACAATATGGACTTTCCTCCAAAGACTAGACATTGAACTCCCATTTGACCCAGTCATACCACTCCTGGGAATCTACTCTGGGAAACCAAAAATATGCAGCGGAAACACCATCCCTACTTTTATGTTCATAGCAGCATTATTCACAATAGCCAGAATCTGGAAGCAACCAGAGTGCCCAAGAATCGATGACTGGATAAAGAAGCTTTGGTACATTTACATAATGGAATACTATGCAGTTGTTAGGAAAAATGAAATTATAAAATTTGCCTATAAATGGATGGACATGGAGAAGATTATGTTGAGCAAAATTAGCCAGAAGGAGAGAGACAGATACAGAATGACTGCATTTATTTGCATGGCATAAATATATATGTACATATTATGATACCAATATCCAAGGTCAAGTGAAATATATATCAGGAGGTCTTGTCAAAGGTGGAAATTATCACAAACATGTGGGAGTCAGAGGTTAGGTAAGACAGAAAATGGAACAGGGTGCTAATAATTGTCGAGGGTACTAATGCCAACCTAGAACTGAGCATTAAATAGAGGCAAAAGGATACACATGACAACCTTTTAATGTATGTTCTGTAATCCATAGTCTGTAAGGGAAGGAAAAGAGAAGGGAGAGAGAAAGGGAAAGAAATAAAGAACCTGCCATGGAGGTGGGCTGGGGAAGGGGGGAGGGAACCGGGGATGTTGGTGGTGAGAGATGGGCACTGGTGGAGGGACGGGTGCTGGAACACTGTATGACCAAAACCCAAACATGAACTTTTTTAATTGTATATCTTTTTTATTTGTATATCTCACGGTGGTATAATAAAATACTTAAAAAAAAAGGGATATACATGATAACCCCTAAATGTATGTATTGCAAGCCATAATGTATAAGAGAAGGGAGGGAAGGGGGAGAGAGAGAGAGAGAGAAGAGAGAGAAGGAGGAAAAGTGCTTGCCATAGAGGGGGGGCTGGGGGAGGGCGGAGAGAATTGGGGACATGGGTGGTGGAAAATGGGCACTGATGGAGGATGGGTACTGGAACACTGTATGACTGAAACCCAATCATGAACAGCTTTGTAGTTGTATATATCACGGTGGTATAATAAAATATTTTTTAAAAAATTGAAAAAAAACTGTCCATGAATAGGTTTCAGTCATACAGTATTCCAGCACCCATCCTTCCACCAGTGTCCATTTCCCATCACCAGTGTCCCCCTGATTCCCTGGTCCCTCCCCCCCACCCTGCCTCTATAGCTGACACTTTGCCTCTTCTCTCTCTCTCCTCTCTCTCTGTCTCTTTCTGTCTTTTTCTCACTCTCTCTCACTCTCTCTTTTCTCTCTCCCCTTCTCTCTTACACATTGTGACTTGCAACACAATCACACACTTAGGGGTTATCATGTATATCCCTTTGCCTATATTCAATGCTCAGTTCTAGGCTGGTATTTCCATTTTCAACCATTATTAGCACACTAGTACCCTCTTTGTCTTACCTAACCTCTACTCCCATGTATTTGTGGTAGATTCCACACACTGACAAGCACTCCTGATCCATGTTTTGCCTGGCTTTGGATATTAGTATCATAAGTTTTTATCCCATAAATGAAAGCAGTCATTCTATATCTGTCCTTTACACTCTGGCTAATTTTACTAAACATGATACTCTATATGTCCATTCATTTATAGGCAATACCATAGCTTCCTTTTTCCTAACAGCTGCGTAGTATTCTGTTGGTAGATGTACCAAAGTTTCTTTATCCAGACATCTATTCCCAGGCACTCAGTTTGTTTCCAGATTCTGGCCATTGTGAAAAGTGCTGCTATGAACATGGAAGTGCAGATGGTGTTTCCACTGTGTGTTTTGGGCTCCTGGGGTAAATTCCAGTGGAGTGGGTCAAATGGGAACTCAATTTCTAGTTTTAGGAGGAATGTCCATATTGTTTTCCCAAAAAGGCTGTACCAGTTGACATTCCCACCAACAATGGATGAGAGTTCCTTTCTCCCCACATCCATGCCAGCACTTGTTCTTGCACTTTTTGGATATGTGCCAGTCTCTGTGGTGTGTGATGATATTTCATTGTTGTTTGAATTGCATCTCTCTGATGATTAGTGATGATGAGCATTTTTTTCTTATGCCTTTTGACCATTCTCATTTCTTCTTTGATAAAGTTTCTGTTCATTTCTTCTCTCCATTTTTGATGGGATTGGGTGTGTTCTTCTTGTAGAGTTCTACCAGTGCCTGATATATCTGAGATATTAACCCCTTATCAGATGGGTTGCGCGAGTGGGCTCCAGTAACATCTCCATTTGACCCTACCATGTGCCAGTGTAGCCCAATGACATCTGGTTGCTTTCAGGAATCCGAAGAGCCTCAAATCGTTCGTTCAGGTTCTTGACGAAGAAGTCTGACCATCTTGTAGGTGGCCTGGTACCTCCAGGCCATGGTTGCCGCCCTCCGGCCCGAGGTGCCCAAGAAGTGGCCCTGGTGTTCCTGGTCTGGACGGCAACAGACCCGCTGCCCCCCCACCCACCCACTGTCGTGTGTCAGGCATTCCCGCTGGGGTCTGTGTTTGGGCTGGTGTCGCCCGAGGCCACAGGTGGGCGGAGGCTGATGGGCCTCTACCTTCTCTGGAGGGTTGCTGTCCTCAGTCCGCCTTCCTTTCGGGCAGTCGTTGAATAACAGGATATCAAGTGATCAAGTGATGAGATGGGTATTGGGTGAATATTCTTTCCCACACTGTGTACTCTCTTTGTCGCTTGGTCACTGTTTCTTTTGAGGTGCAGAAGCTTTTTAGTTTCAGATAGTTCTGTATGTTTATCTTTGCTGCCAGTTGTTTTATCTTCGAAGATACCTTTAACTTCAATGTCATGGAGGGTTTCTCCTATGATTTCTTCGTTGTACTTTATATATTCAGGTCTGATGTTGATATCTTTAGTCCATTTTATTCTGACTTTTGTGCATGGTGTTAGAAGTTCCATAATGCCCTTTACTTAATGGTTGAGACTGTGATTCAAACTAGAGTCGATGTGTATCTAAAACTCAAGCTCATATTCACTGCACAATAACACATTCACTATTAAATTTTGAATAGGAAATATTAATTGTACTAATGTTTTGGTTTGGACATCTTGTAAATGTCAGTGTTATACTAGGTATGTTTTACATATAATATACTGTGATCTTACTAGAAGCAGTCACCTGGGGGTTCTTCTAATGAGTTCTATTTAACATTTAAGAAAAATAAATTACCGAGTGACTCACTAAAGGTATATACAGTTAGTAAGAGAAGGAATTAGGGTTTTTGATACCAAGAGCATCTCAAAGAGAAGTTTTGCTTCTGATTCAGGATGCCTTGTGCACATGTGAATGACCTAGACTTGCTGGTCATGGCTCTTAATGCTTAGGGGATAAAAACCCAAAGTACAACATTGCGTTTAAAGATAATTTCAGATTTTAACTGCTTGTGTTTCTTTTCTTACTGAAGAATCCCCTAGTTTGAGTAACCTTGGGACAGAAGAGATAGAACAGAATGATAATTTTGAATAAAAAGAAGGAGCAGATATTCAGAATGGAAAAGGCACTTTAAAAGTGCAGGAATGGCAGGAATGATGGCTTAGAAATGACTTCAAGAAGAAAATCCAACTAACGTGCATGTTATGGAACCAGAGGAAATAAGTATAAGACATGTCGGAAACAAAAATTAAGGAGATATTTCAAACTAAAAATAAATAGTAGAAAATATTAGATCATAAAGTGACAAATATGCTTCAATAGAAAAGCAATGAACTAAAAACTACAGTAAGAACAATGGTTTTATTACTCAGAAGAGTGGTTTTTATTCTGGTGTAGAAATATGAACATTTTGGCTACGTTCAGATTTCTTTTCAGTAAAAGTATTTATCTTCAGCCTTAGCATATATGTACAAATGGAGATGTTATAGAACTTTAAAAATAAAATGTGTTTTTGTTTTTGAGCCAAGGTTAGAAAATAGAACACAATCTTAACTTCTATGTACAAATACATTGAGCATTTCGTAAAAAGGCATACCACTTTAAAAACAATGAAGATATTTTTTATACTTAACTTTTTTGCAGTATTTGGAACCAAACCCAAGGCTTCCACATGCAAGGCATGCAATCTTACCACTGAGCCACATTAGAGTGCAGATAGAATACCTCTTCATACATCCATCCTGTGTTTTCTGTTTGCTTATTGGAGTATTCCCTAAGTGCTAGAGTAGGTCTACCTGGCTACACCAAGCAGTGCTCAGGAGGTTATGCAATGCTGGAAATCAAAACTGGGGGCCCAAATTATGCCCAGAATATGCTCAGGCCATTTGAGCTCTCACCCAGCACCCAAAACTCAACTTTCAAATTTGCTTTAGTTAAATACTACAGTCATTACATTGCTCATAATACAGTTCTTATGGACATTCAATGTTCCAACACCAATTCCATCATCAGAATGACCTTTCCTCTACCATGTCCCAATTTTTCCAACCACCTCCATGTCTGCCCCTAGCAGGAAAAATATTTTATTCTGCTTGCTGCAACCAAATGACCAATGTAATTTTTAAAAAAATACTACAGCATATTTGTGAAAATTGTTATATCTCAACGGGGATCATTAAATTCTTGTCAGAGCTATTTGTAGCTAGTTGAGCCTTGTTTTATTTATTTGTTTATCTGTTTATTTATTTATTATTTTCAGTTTTGAGCTTAGCTAGCTTCTATGTAGCTTTCCCATCCACTTGGTGTGCTCCTACTGGGATGTCAGTATTGTAGGATTTGGAGGTGTTGCACAGCCACTTACAAATGTACAACTGAGCATATGAGTTTGCTTGACATTGTCTCTGGCATATGGATGTGCCTTCCAGGGCTTCCAGAAGTATGAGGCTGGAGAGCTGGGCAGGCTTCCCACCCCTACTACAAGAGTTCCCAGTAGTTCCCAGTCTGAAAACCGGCGTAGTAGAAAATTTTCATTGCTTTGGTGTCACCACTTGAGCCGTGGGACCACCCCGGGAATCCAGCACTCTTTTAACTGCCAGGGACCGGCTCTCCCAGACAGAGGGAGAATCAGGGGAGAAGGTACGCAGGACTGCTGAGATTCGATGATGACAGACAAACAACACTCTCAGGGACCACCCGACCAATGTGAGCTTGACTTCTCAGTGCTTGGATAAGACTTTGGTTCTCAGCCCAGTGCTGAGGGTCTTTCAGATCACACCCACGAGTGCTCAGGAGCCAACAGTGCTACAGCCAGGATCACTCCTGGAAGTTTTGAGGGACCATCTGAAGTTCCACAGATTGAACCTGGATCGGCCTCATGCAAGGTATTTAGGTGAGTGGTGAAAGTTTATTTTGAGTGCATTACCTTGTTGATCTCTTCCTGAATAATCTGCTTGACTAAGGTGTACATTTTGGGAAGGGGCCTGCCAAGTGGTACACAGGGGGCCTTGAGGCCAACCAGACCAGTTGTTACTCTACTACTCATGCCCTGCAGTGCTGTGATGCTCAGGGGTTACTCCTGGCTCTTTGCTCAGGATTTACTCTTCACTCAGGACCATATGGGATACCATGGATTGAACCCAGGTCGGCTGCATGCAAGTAATTTTGAGTGAAGAGAGACATGCCAGACCCACAGCTCCATCAGCAACCCTGGAAGAGAGATGATCCAGACCCAACCATTCCAGACCCACAGCTGCGCAGCTTCGGCCCCATGTGGAATCAACCCATGGACCTCTGGTGGTGGTAAAGGGCTGGGCCAGCCCCTGGCCGAGTCCAACATAGCTCCAAGGGTTCGCGGCTGTGTGACTATGTTAAATATAACTGGATGTTAGGATCTGGTCCTTCCCAGGATCTTTCACATTTACACTATACAGTTCTATGCAGGTTCTAGCTGTGGCCCGTCATCCCAGTGAGCCCATCAAGAAGCCAGAGGAAACCCCACACCAATAGGTCAGTCAGTCTCAACATACAGACTCCACAGCTCCTCAGAGCTCCACCCAAGAGAAAACCTGATCTTTCCCCCATTGAGTTTCATCAGTAAATGCTTGAGATGAGAGCCTTCTACTGAGAGTATACCACCTACATGGCAGAGCCTGGTAAGCTACCTGTGTTTTATTTGATATGCCAAAAACCAGTAACAATTATGGGCCTCATTCCCATGTCCTGAAGGAATGGTTTGAGGCTCTTCCTGTTCCTGGAGCAAACAGATGCCCTTGGGCTACACTTGCTTGCAATAGGATGTATGGAGATGGTATTGATGCCCTCTCAAGCAAATCGATGAACAACGGGAAGACAAGTGATACAAGACAAGAGATTGGTGTCTCTGCATAAATTAGTTGAGAAGAAGTGGAGTTGGTCCATTAGCATGATGGCAACTGGAGTATAAATGTGACTGCTAGGGCTTCAGTGTCCTGTCCACCTCCCGAGGATGACCCAGGAAAACTTGACAATTTTTATTACAGAACTTATTCGAGATTATTTATATATTACTTAACATATTTAGCCATTGATGCATAATTTATAAACCATCACAAATTTTAAAATATTTTCAAAAATCACTATCACAAAGTCTTTATATATTTTTTCTTAGTACTATCCAAATACTAAAATCACTTTGTTATTTTTTGAAAAACTTTAAAACATTCATTATAGAACATCATAACAGGAAATATTAGCAAAATAAATTAAAATTTTATCTTAAGAATTATATCTCTATGTCTTCATCTGTTTTCTTTGTATAGACCCTAAGGCTT
This sequence comes from Cryptotis parvus, assembly GCA_021461705.1. Classification (NCBI taxonomy): domain Eukaryota; kingdom Metazoa; phylum Chordata; class Mammalia; order Eulipotyphla; family Soricidae; genus Cryptotis; species Cryptotis parvus. Next base: position 42,151 of record JAJIBD010026317.1, read on the forward strand.
TTCGTGTCACAGAGTATTGACTCCCTCTGTGTCCAGTCATCATGTTACACAACAAATAATACAACAATAAACAATAATCCCTCATCATTCTTGAATAGTAGTAGTCATCATTAATTTCTGAAACATTTATGGGATATGAACCTTTTAATGAGTTCTATAACTTGACAACGACATGTTTTCATTGACAGGCTACAGAAAACCATTATAATATGTTGATTCAAAGGCTGTTTTATGTGAAATTACATACATCAGAAGTATTAATTGTTAGGAATTGTAGATAAATCATTGGGGCTTTTCTCTTCACAAAGAGGAAGACCATAAATGGATGAAAAAAGATTTTTAATTAATATAGGAAAGCCCAATATGAAAAATATTAATATTTTGACAATATGAAGATGTAATGACAAAATGATTGCTGATTTATTATGTGCAATAGCACATCTGTACTTATTCTTTAAGCTAATGAACTGATCCCATGATTATAATAAAATAGAATGTAGTAGGGAGAAACTGCTCTCCATGGGAAAAAATTGCTCAATGTATTAACTACTTAATGCATTGTAGACCTCTAAACTATAGATAAATTTTCTAGGCTAAAATGTACTGAAATGTGCATTTGTTGGTTGTTCATTCTCTAGGATGTCTGCTGTATCTAAAACAAATGACGAATTGCTCTAATATTAAGCGTTCTTCCTGATATTGATGTTGCTCCTTCTCCACCTGCTACCCGCTCTTCAGCCAGCACGAGCTTTCTGAAGATGAGTGTAATCACTACTCTATGCTTAAAACCCTGCAATGATTCCCTGTACCCCCAGGATGCCATCCTTAAAAATAGCTCATTTATAGTCCCTGCCTACATCTCCAGTCTTATCTTTTCCATCTGCCAACTATTTCTTCTATATCATGAAATTTAGATTTCACTCTCCATTCTTAACTAAAATCTTTGCAATTTCAAAAACTATCTGGTACTTTCCCTGGTTCTCTGCACCTAATGTCTACCTTACTTGTAATGGGAGCCGAAAGGGTTTCTTTCTTTATATGACTAATTCATGTTAATTTTGAACTTCTATTTTGTAAATCTTCTTGGAATTGTCCCTCATTATGCCTAACTACCTCAATGGCAAGAACTCATTTCTTTTTAAGTATGTATCCTGGCATGCTAACTTAATTCTTCTTTCTCATTTTCTTCATTAAACTATGAACTCATTGAATACAAAGAAATGGTCTGTTTCTTGTGTATTGATGCATTCCCACACTGTTGTTGTTGACATAAAAGTTTTTGAATGTATAAGTCTTAAGAGTTGTAACCCATCATTTAAGGCAACGTTATGGAATGGAAAGAACACTGAAGTTGGAATGAGTACATGAATTTTTTGCTCTAGCTGTGCTACATACTACTAGTAAATCTCTTCAATCTGGAAGCTTTGAACATAAGCACCCATCACACAGATATAACTGCTCTACCTCCCTATTTTAGCAAACAGTCACCGAATACAGAGGTGAGTACATTTTAATGGCTTTATATCAGTGTTTTTCAACCCTTACCGACCTTTACTCCTTTGAGTCACTTAGTCTTCATGGGTCCTTCTTTTTCTGGCAGATTGACCCCACAACATCTCTTGCTGTGACCCCATTTATACAATTTCATATCTGTACTCTTTGGAATATTTTTGGGGTACCAGAGGGAGCCACCTAAGGCCTGTTTTCTCAACTGATTTATAAAATAAAAAGCTGAGACATATGAAAGATAAGATAATAACAATTTATGTGTGTTTGCTCTTTTAAGTAAATAAGTTGTACAGATTTCAGCAAACTTTACAAGGGCATCATTGTAGCTGGTATAATAGATGCCTGAAACAATGGTGTAGACCCTCCTAGGCCTTGAAGAAAGAAGTTTTAGGCTTTTAGCTGAAAAATTGTAGAGTGACCCAAGAGATATACAGCTGATAAAGTTTTGCTTTGCCTTTGACTGACCATTGTTCAATTCCCAGCACCATATATGGTCCCTGAACTCCTCCAGGAGTTATTTATGAGCACAGAGTAAAGGTGTGACCCTGCCCCAAAATAATTTATAGATACACTAAGAGAACTTTTCTGGGATAAAAGTATTTTAGGAATTTTATATTAATTATTTTCCCTCTTTGTGTTTACCCCTCCTTTCTATTTCAGACTTCTATCTTAGAATTGACTCTGCTCTGATCTAATAGTTTGCCTTTCACAGAGAATTAAATTCTGACAGATTTTGCATTGCAGAAAATAGAAATGATTTACTTCAGGGAAATGTCTGATGACATTAAACTTTTTCTATACTTAAGGAAGGAAGAGTGCTTGTATCCCTCTTGTATTTTTTCTGTTCATTTGATCCCTCCAAATATTTTCGCAATTGTTAAATTAGGAGCGCAAAGATCCCCTGAGCATTAAACAAGTACTGGGTTTTGATTTTTTTCTCAAATAGGAAAGATTTCTTTAGTCTACTACTTCTTGTTTTTATCGTTATCATTCTCAATGACTATAAACCAAATTATATTAGCTACCTAAATAGAAATTATCTGATTCTAATCTCTTCTTTTCAGAGTCAATGCTTCAAGTGCTTTGAAGATCTAGAGCCCACTCCATGGCATTATCAACCCACTAGGATGAAAGATTCAATGCTCTGACACTACTACTTGGGTCCAATGTTGCTATAAGTCACTTGTGTTATTAATATAGATGCTTAGGGGCCTTCAGGACTCTACCTGGTAATGTTCAAAGGGCCATATGGTGCCAAGAATTGAGTGCAGAAACTTGCGCATGCAACACTTCCTCAATGCCTGTGAGATTTCGCTAGCATTCTAGTTATTTCATCAATAAACAGAAAGATTCTTAAACCTGTGAGAATATTCATCACTTTCTCTCAAAAAATTGTTCAGGAGCATGCGAGATGAATGAAGAACATAATTTGCATGCAGGAGTCATGAGTTTCATCCCCAGCTCTGCATAGTGCCCAAAGCACGACTTCATAGTCCTTCAATTAATTGTCCATGGTCACACAGGAAATAAAGTCACGTTCTACTTCATTATAGAATTCCGAACACAAAAGAGAATCAATTAAAATGGTTTGTATGCATGTATACAAGGTAAAAGAAAACAAAAATATAAGCAGGCATACATTCTATTTACTAGGAGATTTGCTTTTTGACACTAGATAAGCAATTTTAATGTATTTTTAAAATTTTATTATATCACCATGAGATAAACAATTACAAAACTGTTCATGTTTGGGTTTCAGTCATACAGTGTTCAGCACCCATCCCTCCACCAGCGCACATTTCCCACCACTAATGTCCACAGATTCCCTTCTCTGCCCTGCCTGCCTCTATGGCTGCTACAGCAGATATTTTCTTCTCTCTCTCTCTCTTTCTCTCTTATTTTACACATTGTGGTTTGCAGTACATACACTGAGGGGTTATCAAGTATATCCCTTTACCTACTTTCAGTACTCAGTTCTAGTCTAGCGTTACCATTTCCATCTGTTGTTGACAAACTGAACCCTTCTCTATCATATATAACATCAAGTCACCCACAGACTTGTGATATATTCCAACCATTGACAAGTGCTCCTGACCCCTGTTTTGCCTGGCCTTGGAAATTAGTCTCATAATATTATTTTTATATCCCACAAATGAATGCAGTCATCCTATATCTGTCCTTTTCCTTCTGAGTAATTTCACTCAGCATGGTACTCTCCATGTCCATCCATTTATAGGTAAATTTCATGACTTCAGTTTTCCTAACAGCTACATAAGTATTCCTTTGTGTAGATTATATCCAGTCATCCCTTCTCAGACACTCAGGTTGTTTCCAGATTCTGGCTATTGTGTATAGTGCTGCAATGAACATAGTATTGCAGACGGTGTTTCTGCTGTGTATTTTTGAGCTTCCAGGGTATATTTCCAGTAGTGGTTATTGACAGGTCAAATGGGAGTTCGATTTCTAGTTCTTGGAGGAATGTCCATATTCTTTACCAAAAAGACTGGCCAGTGGCATTCTCACCAGCAAAGAATGAGAGTTCCTTTTCTCTCCACATCTGCCCCTGCACTGGTTGTTCTTGCTCTTTTGCATGTGTTTCAGTCTCTGTGGTTTGGGATGATATCTCATTGTTGTTCTGAGTTGCATCTCCCTGATATTTAGTGATGAAGAGAATTTTTATATGCATTTTGGCCATTTGAATTTCTTCTTTGAGGAAGTTTCTGTTCATTTCTTCTCTCCCATTTTTTTGATGGGGTTCGATGTTTGTCTTGTAAAGTTCTACCAGTGCTTTATATATCTTGAAGATTAACCCCTTATCAAATGGGTTTCCGATTCATGAGCTGTCTTTGTATTTTGGTCACTTCTTCTTTTGAGGTACAAAAGCTTCTTAGTTTCATGTAGTCCCATTTGTTTATCTTTGTTTCCACTTACTTGGTCAGTGCTGTTTCATCTTTAAAGATGCCGTTAGCTTCAATGTCATGGAAGATTTTCCCCTATGTTTTTCGTTGATGCACCTTATTGATTCAGATCTGATGTTGAGATGTTTAATCCATTTTGATCCACATTTGTGCATGGTGTTAGAAAAAGGTCTGAGTTCATTTTTTACATGTAGCTGCCTAGTTTTCCCAGCACCACTTGTTGAAGACGCTTTCCTTACTCTGCTTCATGTATTTTTCTCCTTTATCAAAGATTAAATGTACATATATTTGAGGGTGTGTGTCAGGCGATTCAGTTCTATTCCATAAGTTCACAGGTATGTTTTTATTTTAATACCATGCTACTTTAATTACTACTGCTTTGTAGTACAGTTTGAAGTTGAGGAAGGTGATTCCTCCCATCTTTTTTTTAAGGAATGCTTCCAGCTATCCATGGGCTTTATTGTGCATGTTTTTAGTAGTGTTTGATCAATTTCTTTAAAATATGTCAATGGTTAAATAATTAACAATTTTTTCTTTTTGAGTAACACCCAGCAATTCTCAGATGTTATTCCTGGCTGTACTCTCAGGAATTACTCCTGGTAGTGCTGGGAGACCATCTAGTATGCCAGGAATTGAAACTGGGTCAGCCGCTTGCAAGGCAAAGGGCCTATCAGCTGTGCTATCACTCTGGCCCCTAAGGTAAGCAATTTTTAATAATGCTTTCTGTGTATACTAACTTTAAGCAAATAAGCAACTATGCTGAAGATAATGGAATACAAGTTTTTCAGAGTTAGGGGAAGGATTACAAACATTGAATAAGAGGAGATTCAGTTCTATGCTATTGCAATGAAATTGAAAAGTAATTATAAATATATGTATATTGTCACAAATATGTAAGTGAAAAATATTTATTTTTATATGTTTATATGTGTATTCATGTTTTGCCACTCTACCAGATAACCTAAAGCAGCATTATCCATAGCAATGAGCACAACTTATAGACAGATACTAATTTCTAAATGCTTTACATCACTCACTGGCACAATAATTTTTTTAGATTCCAAAACTGGTTCAACTACAATATGAGCCTGGTCCTTTTCTGTGAAAATATACAAAAATAATGGTGATATATGAAAGTAGACTTAAAGAGACATCCCACGTGGCAAAAAATAGGATCAGTTGGACATAAAATCTATTATCCAAGTGGATTCCACCCACTAAGTAGAATGATAATCCATAATTTTACGCCAATATTAATAAAATAACTTGGATAAAAAGGAAATGTTTCCCTTCCTAAAATGTTAAATAATAAATAAAAAAAGAAAGTTAGGGTAGAAAAGTCATCTTTGGACGAAACATGATAGGTAAAAGTGTTATAGTCTTTGAATCTACTAGAAAATAGCTTATTGGTTACAAAGAGGAAAATATTAACTTTACAGTAAAGAAGCCTGACTAAAACACCTAATTGTGGTATGGTAGGGAAGACTGATGATTGTCTGTATTTCTTCACAACATTGTATTTAATGGTATTGCCTTGTACCTTGATAGTGATAGTGATAGCAGACTTTTATAAGTCCGGCCCAGGTATGCTTATCCAGAGACTAACAGACATGGGGCAGAGTTGCTACTGGCTCTCTCTGTGCCGCTCACCAGCCACTCACGAGGCGCCCGGGAGGGAAGGCGGGTTCTACCCTGGCCTGCCACCCCAGCAGAGCCTCGCCAACAAGCCAGACGACACCCCCCACTCCATGAGGGCCTCCATTTTCCACATCTGGACTTCCCCTTGTCAGAACTCCACCCAGCAGACCAGCCTATCACAGCCCGGCGTCGCGGTTCATCAATAAATGCTGGATTTAGAGATGAGTATGCTACCCACACGGCAGAGCCTGGCAAGCTACCCGTGTCATATTTGATATGCCAAATACCAGTAACAATTATAGACCTCATTCCCATGACCTGATAGAATGGTTTGAGGCTCTTTATGTTCCTGGAGCAAGCAGGTGCCCTTGGGCTCTACTTGCATGAGATAGGACATATGGAGATGTTACTGGTGCCCTCTCGAGCAAATCCCTGATGAACGGGAAGACAGTAATACAGTGATACCTTGAAACAAGCCATACTTCAAGTATATGCACTGGAAATAGATGAATACTACAAATGAAAATTTTTCTATCTACCAATGATCTTAGTCAAATGGTTGAAGATAGTTTCACCAATTTGGGGGACAATTGGACATCATTTGTCTTAACTCACAGTAGCACCCAGCTCTTTCCTCCTGATTATAGAATATAGAACATTATAAATAGTCATGAGTTTCTCACATGAACATGCTACTCTTCCAAGTTTTCTCTATCATACCTTCAAAAAGAAACACCTTTAACCGACAGAGCTGTAAACTTCAGATGTACTAAAACTTACTTTAAAAACTTACTAAAACTTCAGATGTACAGTTAGAAAAAAGCAAACTATGTAGAGACAAGGCAGATGCATTTAAATTGATTATTTGGTGCCATTTTTCTTTCTTTTTCATTGATTTCTTTTTCATTTCATTTATTTTCTACCCTAACTTTCTTTTTTATTTATTATTTAATATTGTAGGGAAGGGAAAACATTTTCTTTTTCTTCAAGTTATTTTATTAATATTGGCATAAAATTATGGATTATTATTCTACTTAGTGGGCCCAGGTATGCTGTTCCAGAGATTCACAGACATTGGTCAGAGCTGCGACTTGCTCTCCCTGTGCAGAGCCTCTCACGAGGCGCCTGGGAGGGGATGGTGGGTTCTAACCCTGGCCCACCACCCCAGCAGAGCCTCACAACAAGCCAGACAACCCCACCACTCCATGAGGAATGCCATTTTCAGCATCTGGACCTCCCTCTCATCAGAACTACTCCCAGAAGACGAGCCTATCAGCCCGGCTCACGGCTATGCGGTTCATCAATAAATGCTGTATTTAGAGGTGACTACAAGAGTATGCCACCTGCACAGCAAGCTTGGCAAGCTGAATGTGTCGTGTTTGATATTCCAAATACCAGTAACAATTATATTAGGTCATTCCCATGACCTAATATAATGGTTTGAGCTCTTTATGTTCTTAGAGCAAGCAGATGCCCTTCGTCTCTACTAGCATGAGACAGGACATATGGAGATATTACTGGTGCCTGCTCGAGCAAATTGATGATGAACAGGAAGATAGTGATAGTGATTTGGTGCTTTTTTCTTTCTTTTTTCATTGATTGAGATTCTGAGGTTTACAATATAGCTAAAAATAGTTTCTCATTGAGCCTTCACCAGGTAAATGTCCTACTTCCAAGATTTCTGACTAATCTTGGAAGAGTGCCAAGTCAATGGAAGTCACAGTGTTCTTCAGGCTGAAAACTGGGGTCTCCCAGGAGCAGGGCAAACCAAGAATTGACCAAGATCTACACATTCTAGAGCATCTGGAGCATAATGCCACATATGAAGCCACATGCAACCTCTAAATTTCACAATACTGACAGCCCAGTAAGAGCAAAACAAATTAGATGGGAAAGTAGCATAGAATTCCACTGAACTCAATAGGTGAAAACAGTAACTTAGAACACTCAATTAGCAACAAACAGCTTAGTAAGTCCTCAGATAATTGTTTTAATAACACTATCATGAAATATAACCATTTTAAACATTTTCTTTTACTAAAACTGTTTTCCAATAATTCTAATTATCTTTTTGTTGTTGCAAGTAATACAAAATAAATTATTTGTGCCTGTTAAGGAGCACATGCTTGGGGTTGAGGTGAAAAACTGGGGATAATGGTGAAGGGAAGGTCACACTGGTGGTGGGATTGGTGCTGGAACACTGAATGCCTGAAATAACTGTATTAGGAACAAACTTTGCAAACCATGGTGTTTAAGTAAAATTTTTAAAAAATTATTGTTTCTCATACACATAATTCCAACACCACAGCCATCACTAGTATCCCCACATCCCTCCCCCAATACCCTTCCCTTTCACTCCTATCCTGAACTCAATTGTGGAAATCAGTTCACCCATTATTTTGCCTTTGGACGTTTGCTCCTACCTTGCTGTGTATCTTTAAGTCCCACATATGGGAGAGATCATTCTGTATCTGTCCCTTTTCTTCCAACTGACTTCGCTCAGCATGATATCATCTGGTCCTATCCCTGTTGCTGTAAATTGCAAGATTTGGTTCTGTCTTCAAGTTGTATTTTGTTCCATAGTATATATCACAATTTCTTAATCCATTTATCTGGAATTGGGTGTTTGAGTGTTTCCATACCTTGGCTAATGATACTAATTTCTGGCATACATCCTTTTCAATTTGTTCTTTGTACTTTCGGGATAGATGCCAAGAAGTGTTCAGTATCATTCAAGTGTTTTAATCATTGCAGACATATTTAGAAAATATAGTCAACTAGAATAATTGAAAAAAGACGTGACTTAAAACCTCCATGGGCACATTGTTTTTAGGCCTTTTCAATAATTGCTCACTTCTTTTAATTCATCATCATCATTATAATTAGGGAGTTGGGGTCACGACCAGCTGTGCTTAGTTCTGACTCCTGGTTCTATGCTCAAGGATCACTCTGTCAGTGTTCAGGGGACCTTGTATTGTTCCGGGACAAAAAATGGGTTGGCCATATGCAAGGCATACAGCCTTTCACCCTGTACTATTTCTCTGGCCCCACATAATTAATATTATTATACATTATGGCATTTGTGGCCAGGATTATTTGGATAACTTGGAGAAAAAGGTGGACATTCCTATTCTAAAAGGTTCTTTTTAAATTGGCTTTTTGGGAATGTCCTTAAAGATATTAAAATTAGTCATTTCACAGAGAGAGAGAGAGAGGAAAAGGGGGAATCTGCTACTGAGGAAGCCAGGGGGTGGGCGGGAGGGGGTGCAGATATACTGGTGGTGGTGATGAGGCACTGGTGGAGGGATGGGAACTGGAATACTGTATATCAAAAACCAATTATGAACACCTTTGTAACTGAATGTTTCACTGTGGTATAGTAAAAAATAAAATAAATCACTGTCTCTCCGTTCATCATCGATTTGCTCTAGCAAGCACCAGTAACATCTCCATATGTCCTGTCTCATGATAGTAGAGCCCAAGGGCATCTGCTTGCTCCAGGAACATAAAGAAACTCAAACCATTCCATCAGGTCAATTGTTACTGGTATTTGGCATATCAAATACGACACGGGTAGCTTGCCAGGTTCTGCTATGCGGGTGGAATACTCTTGTAGTAGCCTCTCATCTCGTGCATGTATTGATGAATTTTGTGGCCACTTTGTGGGAAAAGATCAGCTTTTCTGCTAGGTGGAGCTCTGATGAGCTGTGGAATCTGGAGGTTGAAAATGGTGGCTCTCCTGGTGTGGGGATTCCTCTGGCTTCTTGAGAGGCTTTGCTGGGATGGCTGGCCAGGGTTAGAACCCGCCTTCCCTCCTGAGCACCTCATGATCAGCTGGAGTTTCTCTTGCTTCTTGTGAGGCTCTGCTGGGATTGCGGGCCAGGGCTAGAACCTGCCTTCTTTTCCTGGGAACCTCATGATCAGCTGGGCACAGGGAGAGCTGGTAGCAGCTCTACCCTTGTCTCTGAGTCTCTGGATCTGGCATACCTGGGCTTTAAATAGACGTCTATAGGGTGGGAGTCTGATGAGCAGGTGTGTGATCAGCTTTTCTGCTGGGTGGCGAGCTGTGAGGTCCAGATGTTGAAAATCTGGATAAAGAATATTTTTACAAAGCATGATTTCCTCATATTACTCTCATTTGTATTCCCCTACCTCTGAATCCCAACAATGTTGATCTGTTGTCTATTCTTTATTTTGGTATAAAGGGGTTGGGTCACACCTGCTAATACTGAAGACTTACTCCTGGATCTTGTTTCAGGATCAATTCTTGCAGCAGTGCTTTGAGGGCTATATTCTGGGCCAGGGATTGAAAAGGAAATGGACACGTATAAGGCAAGTGTACTATTGTCTATTCATTATATTTATATAGAAAATCTTGCAACTCAAATAATAAAATATATCTCTGTGATCCAGGCAACATTACATAGGGTAGGGCATTTGCCCTGCACTTGAGTTCAATCTCTAGTACCCCAAATGCTCCCCTGAACATTGACAGGAGTGATCCCTGGGACAGAGTCAGGAGTGATCCCTGAGCACAGTCAGGTGTGGTTTAAAACCATAAGTATAAATGGCACATAAAATATATCTGTGATCCCTGACTTTTTAAATGAAACATATTGTTTTTTAAAGTTTATTTACGTATGTTAATAGTTTATTTCTTTTTATGGATAATTTTTGTTACTGGATTTGGCATATCGAACACGCATCGGACAGCTTGCCAGGCTCTGCCATGCGGGCACTATATTCTCATTACTTTGTGGGACTCTCTCAGAGAGGTGGGTAGAATATTTGTGGTAGTTTGGAGGTAGAGTCTTGCGGCCGCCGCAACGGGAAAGCTGGTTTCTCCTCTGCCGGGTGTACCTGTGTCTTAGGCTCAAGCATTTCTGGGTTTGAAATACTCTCCTCTGAAGGGCGGGTCTCTGCAGGGCGGGTCCTTGTAGGCTGGGTTTCTGACAAGCTGGGCTGGAGACTGGATTAATCTGTGGGCTGGAGACTGGATTAATATACTGTGGGGAGATCTTACCAGCTGCAGAGTGTGGATTGTGACACAGATCGCTGCCAGCAAGGTGTGGGGGGTTTCTCTGGGCTCCTCCGAGGCTCCATCGGGATGGTGGACTCGGGTCGGAAGTTGCTCTCGTGGTCCATGGAGTGCAGCGGGTTCAACAGGGAAAGCTGGTTTCTCCTCTGGTGATGCTCAGCAGCGGTCGCTCAGAAATTACTCTTGGAGGATCTTCAGGCCAGCCCGCGCTCGGGCGCCAGATGAAGCAGGAATGTCTGTTTAATTCAAGGCTATATCACAATATATCCTTGTCCATATGCTATATGACTAAATGCTTGTCCATGTTGTTAATGAATATTTAGACTGTTTCCAGAACTCAACTACTAGGCATAAATTTTGCCATGTCATTTTTAATAGCAAACAGTAAGTTCTTCATTGCCATTGCCATCACACTGATTTTTAAATATGGCTAACTACAAGTTTGCTTTAAAATATTGTCATTGTGGCAAGGAATTTAGCACAAGAATAGGGTGTGTACCCTGCATGTGTCTGACCTCAGCACCATAAGCTCCCCCACGCCAAGCACATCCAGGACGAGAGCCACTGGAGGCTGCTGTGCACATTAAATATGGCTCTAGAGGCCCTTGACATTGCTGGGTTGGCCTTAGTAGTTCTTGGCACCAAAGGCCTGAGCAACACCACATTGTAGGTCCTTAAAAAAGAGCCTTGAGCTGAAACAAGAATACCTGCAATACCTGACTAAGCCTATCACCATCGAGGAAATTGAAACAGTAATTAAAAGTCTGCCCAAATACAAAAGCCCAGGTCCAGACAGATTCACTAGTGAACTTTACCAAACCTTAAAGGAGGACCTACTGTCAGTCCTTTTCAAGCTCTTCCAGAAAATAGAAGAAACAGAAACACTACCAAACAGTTTCTATGAGGCACAAGCAGGGAGAGACAGCACAAAGAAAGAAAACTACAGACCAATATCCCTGATGAACACAGATGCTAAGACCTTCAACAAAATACTAGCAAACAGAATACAAAGACTCATCAAGAAGATTATGCATGATGACCAAGTAGGATTCATTCTGGAAATGCAAGTATGGTTCAACATTCGCAAGTCAATCAACATAATACATCATATCAATAAGAGAAAAAATAAAAACCATATGATCCTATCAATAGATGCAGAAAAAGTATTTGACAAGATCCAGCACCCGTTCATAATTAAAACCCTCCAGAAAATGGGAATTGAAGGGACTTTCCTCAAGATAGTTACAGCCATCTACCAAAATCCCACAGCGAGCATCATTCTAAATGGGGAAAAATTGAAAGCCTTCCCCTGATATCAGGGACAAGACAAGGTTGCCCACTCTCACCTCTTTTATTCAATATAGTACTGGAAGTACTTGCCATAGCAATCAGAGAAGAAAAAGGACATCAAGGGCATCCAGATAGGCAAGGGAAGAGGTCAAGCTATCATTATTCGCAGATGACATGATATTATACCTAGAGAACCCTAAACTCTCTACCAAAAAACTCCTAGAAATAATAGACACATATATTAGAGTGGCAGGATACAAAATCAATGCCCAAAAGTCGGTGGCTTTCCTATATACAAATAATGAAAAAGAAGAAAGGGATATTAAGGAAACGATTCCATTTACAATAGTGCCACAGAAAATCAAATACCTAGGAATCAACTTAACCAAGTGTATAAAGGACCTGGAAAAAGAAAACTACAAGACACTGCTCCAAGAAATAAAAGAGGACACAAGGAAATGGAAACATATTCCCTGCTCATGGATGGGGAGAATTAACATTGTCAAAATGGTAATACTCCCTAGAGCTCTGTACAGATTCAATGCAGTCCCTATGAGGATACCGATGCCATTCTTCAAAGAAATTGACCAAACGCTCCTGAAATTTGTATGGAACAATAAATCCCCAAGGATAGCTAAAGCAATCCTCGGGAAAAAGAAGATGGGAGGCATCACCTTTCCCAACTTCAAACTGTACTACAAGGCAGTAGTAATTAAAACAGCATGGTATTGGAATAAAAACAGACCTGTGGATCTATGGAATAGAATTGAGTATCCTGACACCCAATCTCAAACACATGATCATTTAATCTTTGATAAAGGTGCAAAGAGTCCAAAATGGAGTGAGGAAAGAATCTTCAACTAGTGGTGTGGGGAAAACTGGGCAGCGATATGTAAAAAAAATGAATTTAGACCTGTGTCTAACACCATGCACAAAAATCAGATCAAAATGGATTAAAGATCTCAATATCAGGCTTGAATATTTAAAGTACATAAATGTACTTCCAGAATGAGGTCTATAATTATAATTATAGACCTCATTCTGGAATGGATTGAGGCTCTTTATGTTCCTGGAGCAAGCAGATGCCCTTGGGCTCTACTAGCATGAGACAGGACATATGGAGATGTTACTGGGGGCCCGCTCGAGCAAATCGATGATGAACGGGAAGACAGTGATACAGTGAAATGTACTTCAATACATTTTTAAATATTTAAAGTAATAAAACTACTTCAATGTACATAAAAGTACATTGAAGAAAATATAGGAAAAAGCCTCCACGACATTGAAGCTGAAGGCATCTTCAAATGAAACATCACTAACAAAGCAACTAGAAGAAAAGATAAACATATGGGACTACATGAAACTAAAAAGCTTCTGAACCTCAAAAGAAACAGTGACTGAGATACAAAGACAGCCCACAGAATGGGAAAGAATATTCACCCAATATCCATCTGATAAGGGGTTTATATCCAGGATCTATCAGGCACTGGTAGAACTTTACAAGAAGAAAACAAACAACCCCATCTGAAAATGGGGAGAAGAAATGAACAGAAACTTCAACAAGGAAGAAATTCGAATGGCCAAAAAACATATGAAAAAATGCTCATCATCACTAATCATCAGAGAGATGCAAATCAAAACAACAATGAGATACCACTTCACACCACAGAGACTGGCACATATTCAAAAGAGCAAGAACAACAAGTGCTGGCATGGATGTGGGGAAGAGGGGACACTCATCCATTGTTGGTGGGAATGCAGACTGGTACAGCCTTTCTGGAAAACAATATGGACATTCCTCCAAAGACTAGGAATTGAACTCCCATTTGACCCAGTCATACCACTCCTGGGAATATACTCTGGGAAGCCAAAAATACGCAGCGGAAACACCATCCCTACTTTTATGTTCATAGCAGCATTATTCACAATAGCCAGAATCTGGAAACAATCAGAGTGCCCAAGAATCGATGACTGGATAAAGAAGCTTTGGTACATCTACACAATGGAATACTATGCAGCTGTTAGAAAAAATGAAGTTATAAAATTTGCCTAGAAATGGATGGACATGGAGAAGATTATGTTGAGTGAAATTAGCCGGGAGAGAGACAGATACAGAATGACTGCATTTATTTGCATGACATAAATATATACGCACAGATTATGATACCAATATCCAATGTCAAGTGAAACATGGATTAGGAGGTTTTGTCAAAGGTGGAAATTATCACAAATGTGTGGGAGTCAGAGGCTAGGTAAGACAGAAAATGGAAGAGTGTGCTAACAGTTGTCAAAAGTACTAATACCAACCTAGAACTGAGCATTAAATACAGGCAAAAGATACACATGACAACCCTTTAATGTATGTTCTGTAATCCATAGTCAGAAGGGAAGGAAAAGAGAAAGAGAGAGAAAGGTAAATAAATAAAGAACCTGCCATGGAGGTGGGCTGGGGGAGAGGGAGGGAACCGGGGACGTTGGTGGTAGGAGATGGGCACTGGTGGCGGGATGGGTGCTGGAACACTGTATGACCAAAACTCAAATATGAACTTTTTAATTGTTTATCTTTGTAATTTTATATCTCACGGTGGTATAATAAGATACTTTAAAAAAATAAAAAAATTGAAATGGCTGAAAACACTCCCAAATATCCATTAATAAGAGAGGGCTGATAAACAGCATTAGAATCATGTGAGGGAATAAAAAACAGCTATAAAAAAGAAATGACCAATCCGCTCAGAGGAACTGCACAAATACAAAGTGGTGCCAAAAAAAAAAAAAACCCACACAACAAAGTTCATGGAATAGACGATACTAAACAATTCACTAACTAGGAATACTGCCACACAGAGTAAAACTACAGAAAATCAAGGGGTAAGGAAAGAGAAAGTCACCATCTCGGAGAAAGAAATAACCAGGGCTGCAAAAATAGTGATTGTGCCTGAGTTCTAAAGCACTGTATGAGTACAGGGGCATTAACTTTATTGACATTCTCTCATTTGTAAAAGCATCAAAGCAATATGATTACACACATAAGATAATTTAGAATTTAAAATATTAAGTATAATATTACGATACCAATATCCAAGGTCAGGAGAAACATGAATCAGGATGTCTTGTCAAAGGTGGAAATTACCACAAACATGTGGGAGTCAGAGGTTATGTAAGGCAGAGAAGGGAATAGAGTGTTAATAATTGTCAAAAGTGCTAATACTAACCTAGAACTGAGCATTAAATACAGGCAAAAGATACACATGATAACCTCTAAATGTATGTATTACAATCTACAATGTGTAAGAGACGGAAGAGAGAAAGAGAGAGAAAGAGAAAGAGAGAAAAGAGATAAAGAATCTGCCATAGAGGCAGGCTAGAGGAGGGGGAGGGAACCAGGGTTTGGTGGTAGGAAATGAGCACTGGTGGAGGGGATGGGTGCTGGAACACTGTATGGCCGAAACCAAACATGAACATCTTTGTAATTGTATATCTCATGGTGATATAATAAAATATTAAAAATAATAATAAAAAAAGAGCCTCGTGGCCCAGTTGCTGAGTATCACCATTAGTTGCTTCCAGGAACCCTGAAAATCACTCAGAACCTTCTCCCCTCACGCTCACCCCCACTCCCAGTGATAAATATAAATCATCAGTGGTTTGAGTGAATACTGAAATAAAACCAGTTAGGGAAATCTGATTTCATGATTCTTTATAAGGCTCCATACTGTCAAAGCCTCATATAGAACTGATAACTCATTTCTCCCTGCTTAGGTGATATCCTCCCGTGTCCAACTTCTTGTACTTTTTGTATAGTACACTTCACATTATATCTTTATTTTCACCATTTTGAATTCCCTGTAAGAACAAACACTAATGTCATATGTTTTATTTGATTCATTGCCTTAGGAGAGTGTCTTTCAAATAATAGAGTTAATAGTAAGTATTGGATGAATTGCTTTGAATGAAATGCTTTGAATTGGTTTCAAATGCATTTCTAGGATATTTAACCAGTATTACTTTTTAAATACTTTTTTGCATTGCCTCTATAAAATAGGTCTTATAAATTATAAAATGAGCTTTACTAAATCAAATATTTTAGGTATATCCTCTGACACGTTACATCACTTCTAATGTAAACTTTGAGTCATTTTCTAATTCTTTATAGCCCATTATTTCCTCACAACTATTACAAAAGAGGATTTTGTTGAACAAATTTGACATTTCCCTTCAGTTCTGGTAGTCTTGAGTTTTATAAAATGCTTAGTATGTCAGAAAGAACCTGCAAAGGTAGTAACAACATAGGAGGAAAGGGGGGAAGCTAGGAAACAAAATATATCCTGCTGTTATACAAGGAAAAATATAGTAAGCTTAGATTATCAGAAACTAGACAGCTTCTTATTCTGAAAACTAATGGTGAGACTAGCAAGCTCTTTACTCTGGGGGCTGTAATCTCTAGTTTATAAAGTGTAATCACAGTTATAAGAGTTGTCTTGGGATAATTACCCATAGAACTGTTTAACTCTGAAATGGTTATAGACTAGGGGTTTGACATGGGTATTGTTTCAGATGAAAGGAATCATGGTGTTCTTTTAGACTTGACTCCTTGAGTCAAAGGGTCTTCAGCTGCCAAAACTTTTCCAGTTCTTCCTTTACTCTTTCGATTTTTAAAAAATTTTATGGTATCAACCTGAGACATAAAATTATAAAGCTGTTCAAAATTGGCATTCAGTCATAGTGTTCCAGCACTCATCCTCCACCAGTGCACATTTCACACACACACACACACACAGAGAGCTTGCCTTTATGTCATGCACTTTTCTTCTCTCTTTCTCTCTGTCTCCACCTCCCAAACACACACACCTGCTGTTACACATTGTGACTTGCATACATGCACTTAACCATATTTGAAAAGTTCTTGCCTCCTTGTATAACTTGAGTAAATTCTCCAGTTCACTGACAGCCACAGCCTTCCTTTTTTCCCCTATGGTAAATGTATAAGAGTATCTATTTTTGACATTCACTCACACTTCCTATGTGCTTAGTATTGAGCTGGGATCCAGGTACAGAAAGACAGATAACAAAAGGAATTCAACAATAACTAAGGTAAGATCGGACCAGGAGTGATAGTAAAGTGGCTAGGGTGCTTACCTTTCACACAGCCAATCTGAGTGATCCCTTGAGTGCAGAGCCAGGACCCTGATAATCCTTGGATGTGACCTAAAAACTAAACCAAAAAAATAGTAACTTAGATGTGATAAGTGATACTATAATTGGATATTTCTATGCACAATATATTTTTTCTGAGAAAAAATACTTAATTTAGGAGAGATAGCAAATGAAAGGAGAACTGCAGTAAACCAGTTTGGAACTACTCTTAAGAGCACATTCAAGGACATATTGTTACTGGAAGTATCAGAAGAGACCTTATTTCACATTTAGCACGGACCCCTCATGATTCCATTTGAGTGAAATGTGGGTGTATTTTCATTCTGTAATTTTATACAACATTACTGCATGAATTGACCAATTTCAATACAGACTTTCCTTATGTTGCTTTATAATTAGAAGCCAGTGAATTGAAGTTCCACAGCGGTACATAGACTAGTGGTGATAGCTTTATGGAGTTGTTTATCTTTAGTTTGGCAAAGGCAAAGCAGCAAATATCTCAATTAGTAAACTAAAGCAGCATGGATGAGAAATGCCCACAGGAGATTCAGAAGTTAGAAATAACTAAGTCAGTTAATAGAAGGAAACCCTCATAACACCCATATAGAGTCTGAGGAACCAACCTAAAACACCTGTGTGGTTGGTATTGGTGCTATCGAGGTGCTGCCAAGGATGAGTCTTTTGCATTCTTCAGGTTCTGTATATTTAGGGGTCTCTCTCCCTGGAAGCCACTGTGATTGGCTCTGTATCCAACAGGATGGGTCACCCTTGAAAGTTGAGTCTATGGCCAGAGTGGATAGCTATTGTCCTGTGGAAGCTTCTCATCCTGCAGTTTCTTTCACAGTGACTCAAACAGATTTTGTTACAAAGTGCTGGGGAATTTATACATTTTAATGTTCATATTTATATTCACATTATGTGGCCTAATGTGCGAAAATATTTAATGAAAACATGCATGTGGTAATGCAGAAGCATTTACTGGCCTCTCTACAAAAGTCTTTGTGATTCCATTTTAAGTTTGAGAGGAAAAGCGAAGGCAGTTTACAAAGTTCTTCTTCAAGAAAATTTTTGGTGTATGAGTCATGTTGTTCCCATAACTCAGGATCTTTAGGATATAATAAGCATTTGGGGGATAAAAGATTAACTGACATAAGGATTAAGTATGTTACAGAAAAGGATGTGTTTTCAAAGTTATAAAATTCTGTTATTTGGCTGTTACAATTTATTTATATATTTAAAATTGTGTAATTCAGTTCATTTGTATCTGTTGCATGAATTTAACATTGTGTGGAAGATCAGTTCTTTGAGATTTTTCCCTAAAAGTGAGGAGAATTATAAAAGATAGTCTTTTTTTATAATATATGGTTTGCTACATATGAGGCTTTGGTCTGTAGAGGAAATGATGGGGATTCAGGCATCTGTAGATTAAATTTCTGTCTGTCTCCCCTTTGCTTTGTAGACTGGAAAAAGATAGCATTCAGCAAAGCTCTAGCAACGAAGCAAAGGCCCAAGCCCTTCAAGCCCAGCAAAGAGAGCAGGAGCTGACACAGAAGATACAGCAAATGGAGGCCCAGCATGACAAAACTGGTAGGTGGTAGGGAAAGATTAGAGCCTGGGCACTCACTCACAAGCCATGCCCACGCCTTACTGTGAAATGACATCAGGAACACCTGTAACCTTTGGCTGGCCGAAGGGAGCAGATGCTAACTACACCGGAGATTCCGAATTACATATTAGTTAGCGTTTAAAAGAGAAAATGGAAAGTATTGCCCACTGTCTGTTGATTTCAGAGTGCTGCTCCCACATCTGTTGCACCATCTGGATTATGAGTTTATTTACCTGTGTTCAAGAAACGTAAAGCTGAGAGAGACCACAACAAAGTAGAAAAACAAAGGGCTTGTTTTTGGCTGGGTTTTCAGGCACACATGTTATATAAAGAAAATAGCATCAGAAGCTCTGCGGAAATGCTCTGAGCTTACAGTTAGAGTCTCCTGAATAGCATTGAACAGTTCCCACAGTACACACATTATAGCTACTCTAAAAGCCTAATGAGTTTGCTTCAGCATCCAAACTGGAGAAAAGCTTTAGCCATTAATCGGTTCTTAATTCACTGTCGCAGCTGGATGTAATTCAGTGGCTCCAAATTGATATGTTCCTTTATTTAATCTTTGCAGCTTCGAACATTTTTAGCATTTGTATGATTTCCCCACCTCCCCCAACCCAATCTAGAGTGATGTTTAATCCTTTGCATTCTTCAAGTTCTCACAACTGCTGTTAAAATTTACTAATACAAGGGATTGACCACAGCTGGCAGCTTGGCTAAAAATTGCCATCTTTCATCACATTGGCACTATTCTGCAGACTGAGTTGGCCAGTAACTCTTTACCTTTAATTTGAAAGTAAAATGCACTTTGAAAATAGGCAGTTTGATTTGTTCAGTCAGAGCATTATGTAGTTCCATTCACTTTTGAGTTGTATATTCACAGACAGTGTTAGTCAAAACAAGAGAGTGTTAGTCATTATAATTCCACACCACATACTCCACGCTGATTGTACTATTAAAACAAAAGTTTAATTGATCCTGTCTCCTCCAGAAAAATGTTGCCTAATTTTTTAGTGCCTTAATTTATTTTGCTTGCATGCTATAGATTTTTGTCAGTTATTAGCTAAAATTGAAAGGATATAAAGGAACACTTAAAGATTAAACACAAAGATCTACAAAGAACACTTAAATAAAGTTAAAGCTTAAAGATTTTTCACATGACTTAATGTAGACCATATTTGATTCAGAGTAAAAAATTTAAACTTATCGTATAGTTGAAAAATTGCTAATGTGAAATCCACTGAATAATCTGCCTTCTTAGAAAGAAGCATGTGTTGTGTTGACATGCATAATTCCCTACAACATGTTTAGTAGAGTTCTTCTGTTTGTTCTTCTGAGAACAAACAGTTCTTCTCAAACTGTTTGTCCAGAAAAATGAAAGTTTGTCACACTTAGTTGGTGTTTTCCTATTGAAAACAAAAGAAGAAAATTATAGGATAAATTGTTGTTTGCCCCAAACTGGCAGGATTCTATGATCAAGTCAGGTAGAATCTCCTGCTAGAGAAGTGTATTTGCATGTTAAAATCATTTCCTTTTTATTTTCACACTTTTCAGTCCTTTGACTAAATCTTCATTGAAGGTCATATTGTTGACAATAAAATAAAAACTCGTAAGTAAAATTTTGCTTTACCTTCCTAATAAAGACGTATAAGCATGGTGAGTTGCATGTGCATGTATTTCATGTATGTGTGAAATACTTGAAAAAATATGGAGCAAAATATGAGTTATAGTTTAGAAGAAAGTTACACAATTATTTGATTTTTCATTATCTGCTTGTGACCATTTTGACACTATTTTTCAAAATTAAAATGTAATATCTAGAATATTGTAAAGATATAACCATCTGTTACTCTCATTGAAGTATTTTACAATTATAATATGCTAAAATATTATATCAAGGGGTATTATAAAAATGTTCATGATGTTTAATTATTATGAATGTTAACGTCTGGAATATTGTCTTGACAGATGAGTGATACTTTCACTTAGGACGGTGAAAGTGATCTAATGCCTTGGGGAAATCTTCGGCTTTTACTGCTCTACCTATTACTGCTCAACTAGAACCAGAAATATATTGTTTGTAAGGGTATTCTTTTTATCTCTAGAAAATAACAATTCTCACTGACTACCTCCCAGAACCAATTTTTGACAAAATTAGAGTGTTGCATATTAGCCAAGAAACTGGAATAATTCTCTCAAAAAGTGTAGGAAGTGAAGTAATGAAAGGTGCTATGTGAATACTGTGATGTTTCCTTTAAAAATAGCACTTCCACTATTTTATAGTACAATATAAAATATACTGAGCAAATATAATATTTTATCTGTATAAATATTTTCATAGTTATCAAAATAGATCCTTTTGTATTTTAATCATGATTATGTACACATAATATGATTTTATTTCTGTTAATGTTTAGACTTGAAAAGTGTGAATTTTCCAGTCATAGAGGTCAAGATGACAATACTTCCAAAAGGATACAGATAAATCAAGCATGTTTAGGTCAAATTTTAATAGATTAAATGTATTTATATAAATCTACATGTATATATGTATATATAAATTGATGATACTTTGAAATAAACAGAAATTGATCTTTCCTTCTCCTAAAGTTTTTTGTTTACTGCAACAGTCACCATTCATTTTATCAAACCATTGCTTAGAATTCTAACAAATTTTCAGAATATTTTAATGATTGTCTTAGTAACTTACTTTGCCTTCTAATACATAAGAAACCTGAGTTCTCATGTCAGCTTTGACAGGATATGTGTAATATCATAAAGAGTTTTTTTGTGCTGCTTAAATTTTGGTGTCTTCTTCTAAAAGAATGATATTAGATGTAATCAGTTCTAATTAAACTATGAAAGGCAATATCCACACAATTAGCTTTATCTCAAGCATCATATTACAATTGAAGAAAGAAAAACTTATATATTATCTCTCCTGAGTTTTTCTTTTCTTTTTGGGGGTGTGTGGGTGGCACATCAGGTGATTCTCAGGACTTATTCCTAGTTGTGCACTGAGAGATCACTCCAGGTGTTACTTGGGGGGACCATATGGGATGCTAAGGATCAAATCCAGGTCAGCCACATACAAGGCAAGTGCCCTACCTGATATATCATCACCCTACCCCTCTTCTAAGTTTTTCTGAAATTCACTTAGGTCTGCATAGAATAAGCGGTATGTCTCCAGCAAACAAAAAGCTGAGATAGGCTCTCACTCCAAAATAATTCACAGAGGAACAGGGCATACATGATCATTTTAAAGCCTGTATTAGGTTACCAATCAATAAATTGGTTTATCTGATGGATTTTCCATCCCTGAGTCTTTGGGAGAAGTATAGAGCGTATAAATTCATTTCTTTCTGCCCACACAGAGGCAGACCCTTCTAGAATTATCCAGAATATCTCTGAAACTGTCTTCACTATCACTATCACTATCTTCCTGTTCATCATCTATTTGCTCGAGCGGGCACCAGTAATATCTCCATATGTCCTGTCTCATGCTAGTAGAGCCCAAGGACATCTGCTTGCTCCAAGAACATAAGGAGCCTCAAACCATTATATTAGGTCATGGGGATGACCTGATATAATTGTTACTGGTATTTGGCATATCAAATATGACACAGACAGCTTGCCAGGCTTGCCATGCAGGTGTCATACTCTTGTAGTCACCTCTAAATACAGCATTTGTTGATGAACCATGCGGCTGTGAGCCAGGCTATGATAGGCTTGTCTGCTGGGTGGAGTTCTGACGAGAGGGAGGTCCGGATGTGGAAAATGGCGGCCCTCATGGAGTGGGTGGGGGGTTGTCTGGCTTGTTGTGAGTCTCTGCTGGGATGGCAGGCCAGGGCTAGAACCCGCCATCCCTCCCAGGTGCCTTGTGAGCGGCTGGGCAGAGGGAGAGCAAGTAGCAGCTCTACCTCATGTCTGTGAGTCTAGATCAGCATACCTGGGTGGGATTGAAAAAAAACTGCTGCAGAGTGAGTGTCCATGATCCGGGCTGTGATAGGCTCATCTGCTGGGTGGAGTTCTGATGAGAGAGAAGTCCAGATGTGGAAAATGGTGGCCCTCATGGAGAGGGGGTGGGTCATCTGGCTTGCTGTGAGGCTCTCTGAAACTGTCTTAGCAAATGCTAATTAAATAGCTTATTGGATAAAAAGAAAGTTCACGAGACAAATAGGAAATTTTAAACTTTAGAAAGTTCAACAAGAAATCTAAGTGATTTTGTCATGACAGACAATCTTATTAACTATTACAGTAGCTATTCCTAACCAGAAATAATTTGGTTTTCCTCCCACAGATCCAAAAGCAGTAATTTGTTAGAAATTAACCATATTATATAATTTAAGAAAAAATATACTGCTAGGGGGTTATGGCATTAGTAGTATTGCTTTGTGATTGCTTCCTGTCTACATCTCTAAAGAGGCACAATTAAAACATCTAAAAAGAGAAAGGTATGCTTTGTACTCAGTATAAATACTTCCTCATAACTAACACAGAAGTTCTCATCTCCCTTTTAATAGAAGGAAAACTATACTCAAAGTGTTTAATTATAACTGGAAGAGGTAAAATAAATAATTTCAATATAGATATTTTTAGTTCTGAAACCTATAGTATTTCTTACCAAATATTAGAAAAAGTTTAGGCCAAAATAGTTATTCTGGGAAAGTAGGGCAAGAAATTACTCTTAAAATTTCTATGGAGAAAGAGGCATAATTAACTTCTGAAGAGTGCCTTTATGCTCTGTATTGACCTGTGTCCCGTGGCCTGTGCTCAAATATCCCATTTCTCCAGCTCAAGGTCAGTCAACATAATTACCCTGTAATAGTCCAGTGAACTTGAGCCCAGTGCTCTTCAGCGCCTCTCACTTTTTTCTCTTTAGCCCCAGATCACCACTTTGTAAAATGAGTGTTCCTTTCTGTCTGACACACAGATTAAATTCAACACATATTTATTTAATTAATGAATGATATTAATGTCCTATCCACTTCCACCTCTACATCCTGACGACAAATCTGGTTCCAGTCTTTTCCTTTGTATAGGACAGGCAATGTGCAATTAATAAAAAACTTCAAAATCCAGGCACACTAGATTTCAATCTTGCCTCTGGCCTTAGTTTAGCAAGCTTGAGTACATTTTCTGATTTTTTATTACCTCAGCTTTTTCAGTTATAAAACATTTCTAAACTGCCGCAGAATTATTGTTGGCTAGAATTAGAAATACAGAAGTATATAGGTACACATCACTTGATTACTTGATCACTTGACATCCTGTTATTCATCAATTTGCTCAAGCAGGTGCCAGTAACATTTCTATTTGACCCTATCATATGCAGTGTAGCCCAATGGCATCTGCTTGCTTCAGGAATATAAAGAGCCTCAAACCAATCGTTCAGGGTCTTGACAAAGAAGTCTGACCATTGTAGGTGGGCGGCCATGTGATCTATTGATGTCCCGTGGGCTCCATTCAGTAAGTAACAGCTCTAGTCCAGCTGTCATCTCCAAATCGCATACATGTCCAGCCCATCTGATTTTTTGATGCCTTGGCAAACAAAACAGCGTCCTGACTCTGGACCGTCTATGCGGTCGGAACTCTGGATTTCTTCTCTCACTTGAGTGAGGCGTGATATTCCAAACATAACTATTTCGATTCCTCTTTGGGAGACCCGAAAAGCATTCTCATCCTGCTTTTGTATGACCCAGGTCTCTGAGGCATATGTTAATGCAGGGAGAATGATGGAGTCGAAGAGATGTGCCCGAGCTGGAGGTTCTTTGTCCTTTTAGCTATTTCTTCGATGCTCTTGAAGGCATTCCATGCCGCTCTCTTCCTCCTGCGCAGCTCAGGTTTTAGGTCATTCATCATGTTGAGTTCTAAACCTAGGTACACATAACTGTTGGCAGAACATTAGATGAAGGACAACCATGCGAGTAAGCTGGCTTCTGAAAAGGATTCAGCACAATTGACCATATACACTATGGTAACCAAGCTCATTGAGGTTTGTAGGGAGTTCAAGATGC
This sequence comes from Cryptotis parvus, assembly GCA_021461705.1. Classification (NCBI taxonomy): domain Eukaryota; kingdom Metazoa; phylum Chordata; class Mammalia; order Eulipotyphla; family Soricidae; genus Cryptotis; species Cryptotis parvus. The sequence continues at coordinate 67,321 of JAJIBD010026317.1, forward strand.
TACTCTGTCTCAAGTTCATTGATTTAAAGAAAGCCTTTGATTCTGTTGAGACCAAAGTGGTCATCAAAGCCCTAGCCAAACAGGGCATTCAAACCCAATACATTAAGATCCTTCATGAACTGTATTACAGATTCACCACCAGGATCTCACCATTCTACAAGGAAGTGATCATTGATGTCAAAAGAGGTGTTCAGCAGGGTGATACCATTTCACCAAAACTCTTCAGCGCAACCCTCAAGAACATCATGCCACAAGTAGAATGGGAAGGAATGGGAGTGAAGATATACAATTGACAACTACACCACCTTTGCTTTTCTTATGACATCGTTCTAATAACACCAAACATTAGCCAAGCGGCACAAATGCTGGCTGACTTCGACCGAGAATGTGGAAAGATAGGTCTATAGCTGAATCTCAACAAAACAATGTTCATGAAAAATGAACTAGTTCCAGAGGCCCAATTCACTCTCAACGGGACAAACATGTCTGAATGCAGCAGGTATAGGTACACATACCTGGTTACAAGTATAAAGTATACAATAGTTATTGCTGTAATTCTTGGAACTGTATTTTTTTTAAATAGGATAAAATCTCTCTTGGCAAAACTTACTAACACAGGCCAGTGGTATCAGGGACCACCATCAGAGCTCAATAAACCTGCCTCTAAAGCATCAAATCAAGGCCTTACACATATTAGCTTTGTGCATTACCACTGAGCTATCTCCTATACTCCCCAGGGCATGCCTCAAGGGACATGACCATAATTTTGGCTATTATTTCCCCCCCATATATTTTTTGTCTTTGTAGAAAGATTAGCTTAAAATATATGTCATATAGAAGACCTTTTTTATTTATTTTATTATACCACCGTGAGATATACAATTACAAAGATGTTCAAGTTTGGGTTTCGGTCATACAGTGTTCCAGCACCCATCCCTCCACGAGGCCCATTTCCCACCACTTATGTCCCCTGATTTCCCCCCCCCCTCCACAGCCTTCGTCTATGGCAGACACTTTCCCTCTTCTCTCTCTGTCTCTCTGTCTCTCTCTGTCTCTATCTCTATGTTTTTCTCTCTCCCTTCTCTTACACATTGTGACTTGTAATACACACATTTAGAGGTTATCATGTACATCCTTTTGCCTACTTTCAATGCTCATTTCTAGGCTGGTATTATCATGTACAACAATTATTAGTACACTGTTCCTTTCTCTGTCTTACCTAACCTCTGACTCCCAAACATTTGCAGTAGGTTCCACTCACTGACAAGACTCCTGATCCATGTTTTGTCTGGCCTTAGATATTGGTATCATGCTATTTTGTTTTTATATCCCACAAATAAATGCAGTCATTCTATATATATGTTATTTTCCCTGTGGCTAATTTCACTCAGCATGATCCTCTCCATGTCCATCCATTTATAGGCAAATTTCATAATTTCGTTTTTTCTAACAGCTGCATAGTATTCCTTTGTGTAAATGTACCACAGTTTCTTTATCCAGTTGTCTATTCTCTTCTCGGGCACTATGGTTGTTTCCAGATTCTGGCTATTGTGAATAGTGCTGCTATGAACATAGAAGTGCAAATGGAGGTTTTGGCCTCCCGGATACATTCCCAAGAGTGGTATGACTGGGTCTTTGGAAGCTCAATATCTAGTTTTTTGTTTTTGGTTTTTTTTTTTTTTTTTTTTTTTGCTTTTTTGGGTCACACCTTTTTTTGGGCAATGCTCAGGGGTTTCTCCTGGCTCTGCACTCAGGGAATCACTCCTGGCGGAGCTTGGGGACCATATGGGATGCCGGGGACCGAACCCGGGCCAGCATGGGCCGACCTCGTGCAATACAAACACCCTACCCGCTGGACTATCACTCCGCCCAATATCTGGTTTTTGAAGGAATGTCCATATTGCTTTCCAAAAAAGGCTGTACTTGTCGACATTCCCACCAACAATGGATGAGAGTCCCTTTCTCTTCACAAATCCACACCAGAACTTGTTGTTCTTGCTCTTTTGGCTATATGCAGGTCTCTGTGGTGTGAGATGATATCTCATTGTTTTTTGATTTGCATCTCTCTTATGATTAGTGACGATGAAGATTGAAAAATTCAGATCTGCTTATATTCTAGTTCTGGTTCTGGTACCTTGTTTATGGAACATTTAAAAATCCAAATAAACTTCTACTGTAGTTTGTAAATTGATGTAAAACTGGCAGATAACATACAGTGGACAAATAGTGGTTGGTCCAAGAACCCATATAGGTTATAAAAGTTGCATTTTAGACATGTTCACAAGAAAGAAATAATTAGGACAAATTTGCAGATTTAGGTTTTTATTTATTTGTGCTTAATTTATTATCATTTTCTTTTGTTCTACTATATAAATGCAGTCACTAATGACTAATTTATGAAAAACTTAACTTTCTATTTTAATATTGTTTAACTTTCCATTTAATATTATCCACTTCTTTTATACAACCTATAATATTTGAAATCTTATAAAATTAAGTTTTTTGAATTATTAAAAGTAGTTATAAATAATTAAACGAATACTAATAATACAACTTAAAATTATGCTTAAATTTAAAAAGTCCTAAATTTACTAATTCCAGAAGGTTTCCAGTAGTATACTTCTCTCCACAAACCACATGCTATGTATATATATATATTTTTTTTAATATTGAGTCATCATGTGATAGACCATGAAGCTAGTGCTATTCATGATTTGGTTTCATCATACTGTGTTCCAACACCAATCCCTCCACCAGAGCACATTTTCCAACACCAATAAAGTGCACAGTTTTCCTCCCGCTCAACTACAACCTTCCTCTATGATAGATACCTCTCTCTCTCTCTCTCTCTCTCTCTCTGTCTTTCCCATTGTGATTTGCAAAACAGACATGAAGGGTCATCCACATGCAAAATTTTAGGATAAACAGTTTCTCCTTTGCTTCAAAGTAAGTAAAATCCAGAGCTTTTGAATTTTCTACAGCATTATCATTGTGGACATACAGCCTCCAAAATAACTGTATTAGCTGCACAGTAATCTTAATTCAGTTTCTCAGATTACTACAGTAAATTTTTCCTAATAGTAGATGTGTTTATTTTGTACTGATAAATATATATACAGCGCATTTTGCTCCCAATACTAGTGATATTCCTCTTAGAGTTTTGTTATTCAAAATCTAATTAACAAATTAATACAGAATGCTAAGATTAATCTCTATTACTCATAGATAATGTCATTTAACTAAAATAGATGAGAATCTCAGGAATCCTGACTGTCTAGCTGTCCTCATCATCCTCATACTCCTCTTTTTTCTTTTCTTATTTCTTGTGCTAGAGATTGACCCTAAGTCGTAGTACAAACTGAACTATATACCTGACCCCATTCCATAAATATTTTTTAATCCTAGCCTCTTGTCATGCTGCTCTGTGAAAGTGTTTAGAAATAGTGAGTGTGCATGTTGTTGTTGCTCTTATTGTTTTTGCTGCACATTTTCTCCCCCAATCAGATATAAGTCACATAAGACAGTGCTTATTGCATGCATTCACCAAAAACCCTTTATCATAGTGATTAGCATTATATTTCTCTGTGTTCTGTTTTTTCCACTCTGCTCAAATGGTATCTATATTCCCAGGGCATGTGCTTGGCACCATACCATTTAAGACCAAAAATTAACTGCCAATTATAGAATTATTTTCTATAACTTCTTTTGAGTCTCTCACATGGTATTGGAGGTGTGGGAACGCTGTCAGTGGCCCTCAGCCTACGGGTCTGCCTGATGATTTCAGTGCTCTGCTGAGGTGATTGTCATTGAGTTCAGCCCAGCACTACTGGAGGCTGCCAGGGTCATATCCAGAACCCAGGGGTCCTGTGGAGGTGGCCATGCATTGGAATCAAACTCAGGGCTTCATGCATGCCAACCATGAGTATCAGTCCTTGGAGCTGTGACCCTGGCCCTAGAAAGCTTATTTTTTGCCATCAGATAAAGGATTTAATTCCATTTTGCTTTTAATTAGCACCAAGCAGTTGTCCTGGCTAGTTTTAATCTAAAGTCACATCAACTTTTAACACTATTGTCTTTATTCCCAGGATTCTCTAAAAACTTATTATAGTTAAGAAATTGTTTCTGAGGTGGGTAAGAAGAAACATTTAAATATCTTTGGTGCAACTGTGATTTTCTTCTGTCACAGTGAAGGAAGAGCCCCTCTCCCCAGTACCTAAATGATTCAGCACTTGAAGATTTCTTATGTTCTTTAAAACGTGGCTTGAGAAGAACTTAGAAAGGTTGGGCACTGACTGTGAGTGTGCCCTGCCAGCTGCAGAGTGGAGATCAAACGTGCTGAGCTTTAGCTGTCAACACTTGCACTTTAAAAATAACAGGATGTAGAGCACAGAATTCAGATCTACAAGGTTTTCCATCTCTTATTTTTCCTTTATTGTCACGTCTGGGTTGCTAGCATGGTGGATTGATGTCTAACACTGCCGATTGTGTATTTGTGATTTGTGTTTTATAATTAAGAGGAACAATGGGAGTCCGCTGGGTCTCGTTATATATAATGGTTGGTTTAATTTGTTTCACTTCTATCTTGTTAATTGTAAATTGATCATTAAGATTTGAATTCTAATCTGTCACTAGGGTTGTGGGTATTGAGGCTAGAGCAATGATTCCGGTTTTAATCACTGATGATGAGAAACAAATTTTATAATTTTGCTACATATTGCAGTTCATATATTTTAACACTGTATTTTATGGTGTTATAAATATTGTTAAATGACTTTTTAGTGTAGTTTTACTGTGTGAACTATAATGTATAAATTATATTACTGTTTTGGCAACAGTAGGTATCCAACTGTGTGACTTTAATTGAAGTAAAGAACACACACCCGGTTGAACTAATTTTTTTTCTCTCTAGCATGTTTTGGTGATATTAGATTGGGATACTACAAAAATTACATACCACAAGAAGAGCCTGAAATTTGCCTCCACTGTTACCATTACTTCAAAGGAGAATTTAAAAGCATTAAAAAATTAAAGGGCTATGTTTTCCTTTTTAAAGAGAGTATCACTATAATCTTAATTACAGTTATAAAATATTATACTTCATGCAAATGAAATCACACAGTGTAACCGGTATATAAAAATTCAGCAAAAGTTCATGCTTCCATGCAGCCAGAAATAACCTAAATTTTCTGTGATGAAATATTGCAGTAAGTTAGCCTTTAATATATTACTCGTATAGTCACACCAAAAATGTATTAATTTCAAACAGTTTGTAAGCTTGCTCTCAAAACTTTACAAATTTTAGTTTTTTCAGTACATCACAGGCTAAAGGAAAGGGAAAAAGTTGTTGTTCATGTGCATCTATGCCATTGTGTGAAGGCTGAGAGAAAGAAGGGTAGGGAAGAGCTCCCAAGTGGTGCTAGAGGAACTTGGATCACTTCCTATGATACTCAACCAACTGGGCTGTTCTTTCAGAGCCAACACCCAAGGATGCAATTCTAGGGACCACCATGGCTACCCCTGTGGTGTTTGGGAGTCTCTAGGGGCCAACCCTTGTGATTCTTGGGGGTCCATGTGATGTTGGTGATCAACTCAGGGTGATAAGGATAACTTGCATGCCTTATATACACCCTAACCCCCATAAACCACATTGTTATTAATATCGGATGATAGTAGGCAAATTGTCATTATAAACAAAGAGCAACGAAAGTATGAAAAACATTGTAGTTATAAAATATCTGATAGTAAAAGTTATTTACAAATAATTATTTCCTTATATTTTATGTTAGAACATCATAAATATAAGGTCCAAGGAGACAGCACTAAGGGTTACATATCTTGCATATACTAGACTCCTACTTTAATCCAAGGAATTACATGCCAACCCACAACCCAAGCATTACAGGATGTGACTCTGTTGGCTTCTGACCATCACTGATATTGGCCCAGCACTACTGGGTCAGAGTGTGAACTCACCACCTGGACTAACACTGAGCTGTGAAGTCTGGCACCCTAGTGATATCACCAGGAGTAGCCACCCCAACTCCCTGAGCTTTCTTGGAGGGCCTATCTCCAATGAAAGATATATTTATTTTAGGGTATTTGAGTATAAATATGAAAAATTAAGGGAAAATATGTTTATTGACTTTATCATCCAGTTGTTAATAACTTTTCTGGTGTTTCATTCAGCCACTTACCATTTGTATGAAAATGAGTATGCCCACATATATTGTGAATACCATAGTTTGAAACTTGCAAAACAGGGAAATTAAACTAGTTGCTATATTTTTTCCTTTTATGCTGTCTCACTAATACTATCTAATGAACATTTTTCTATATCATTAAATGCATTGGAAATCATTTTCATTAAATCATCATGTACAAATAATGCAATAGGTTTTTTGCAATTTTTAACTGTTACAAATAATATAATTTTGTACATAAACATGACTTATTGATAGTACCCTCAGCTTTATAGAAGAAATATCTGGTTCAGATTAATCTCAGTGAGTTGAAATCTCAAGCACACTTTGGAGTTATGGATTCAGTTCCAAATATTAAGTTCTGAATTACTAAACATTATGGATTAAGTTTCAGACAACCATAATCAAATAAATAAAGCTGATCAAAGATATTTTTTGTCTCGTGCATATAACTGTTTTGAATATATTATAGTCTGTACAGTAATAGTATGTCTAATAAAGCGATATTGTGCAGGAGCAGTACCTGAGTTGTGCTGGGATAGCCCCAAACTAACAAAGAAGCAAAAAGTAAATATTAATCTTTTCCCTCCACAACTTTGATTTGTAAAGTATGCAATATTTACAGAATACAATAAAAAACAAAGCACAGGAAAATAGATTCACCTGCATTAATGTCTACTATCTGCTTAGAATCATCATACAATAAATATTTGATCATAATTTGGTTTTCTTATGAATTTTTTGTACAGTGGTGAAATTGAGTATTTTTAAGAATTTATTGATTTATGTTACTTCCTCTGTAACTATTCTTCTTGTTTTGTTTTCTTCTTTTTTAAATTGGTTCTCCCAAGTGGCACCTGAAGACCTTGAGCAATTCTCAGCCTACTGGGCCAGTGGTTTGACACAAACCTGAGGATATAAAACTTCTTGGGCCAAGTGCTCCTGTGGAAGTGGGGAAAAGGAGACACTCATTCAATGTTGTTGGGAATATCGACTGGTACAGCCTTTTTGGAAAACAATATGGACATTCCTCCAAGGACTTGAAGTTGAACTCCCATTTGTCCCAGCCATACCACTCCTGGGAATATACCCTGGGAAGCCAAAATCATGCAGCGGAAACGCCATCCCTACTTTCATATTCATCACGATCACGATCACGATCTTCCCGTTAATCATCTATTTGCTAGAGCGGGCACCAGTAATATCTCCATATGTCCTGTCTCATGCCAGTAGAGCAAAGGGCATCGGCTTGCTACAGGAACATAAAGAGCCTCAAACAATTATATTAGGTCATGGGAATGACCTAATATAATTGTTACTGGCATTTGGCATGTCAAATACAACACGAGCAGCTTGCTAGGCTTGCCGTGCGGGAGGCATATTCTTTAAGCACCTCCAAATAAAGCATTTATTGATGAACCAGTCGGCCGCAAGCGCCGCGCGAGCCGGGCTGTGATGGGCTGGTCGGCTGGGTAGAGTTCTGAAGAGAGGAAGTCCGGATGTGGAAAATGGCGGCACCCATGGAGTGGGTGGGGGGTCGTCTGGCTTGTTGTGAGGTTCTGCCGGGGTGGTGGGCCAAGGCTAGAACCCACCATGCCTCCCGACTGCCTCATGAACGGCTGGGCACAGGGAGAGCAAGGAACCGCTCTGCCCCATGTCTAAGAGTCTCTGGACCAGCATACCTGGGCCGGATTGAGGAAAAACGGCTGCAGGGTGGGGTGTCGATGATCCGGGCTGTATTATTCACAATAGCCAGAATCTGGAAACAACCACAGTGCCCGAAAATTGATGACTGGATAAAGAAACTTTGGCACATCTACACAATGGAATACTATGCAGCAGTTAGGAAAAAATGAAGTTATGAAATTTGCCTATAAATGGATGGACATGGACAAGATTATGTTGAGTGAAATTAGCCAGAAGGAGAGAGACAGATACAGAATGAGTGCATTTATTTGCATGACATAAATGTATATATATATATATATATATATATATATATATATATATATACATATATATATATATACATATATATATATATATGTGTGTGTGTGTGTGTGTGTGTGTTCACAGACATGGGGCAGAGCTGCTACTGACTCTCCCTGTGCCCAGCCACTCACGAGGCACCCGGGAGGGATGGCGGGTTCTAGCCCTGGCCCACCACCCCAGCAGAGCCTCGCAACAAGCCAGAGGACCCTCCAACTCCATGAGGGCCTCTGTTTCCCCACATCTGGACTTCCCCCTCATCAGAACTCCACCCAGCAGACCAGCCTATCACGCCAAGCTCATCTAGATTCACCCTGCAGCAGTCTTTTTTAAATCTGGCCCAGGTATGCTGTCCAGAGACTCACAGACATGGGGCAGAGCTACTTCTAGCTCTCCCTGTGCCCAGCCACTCACGAGGCACCTGAGAGGGATAGCAGGTTCTAGCCCTGGCCCGCCACCCTAGCAGAGCCTCGCAACAAGCCAGATGACCCCCAATTCCACGAGGGCCTCCATTTTCCACATCCGGACTTCCCCTCATCAGAACTCCACCCAGCAGACCAGACTATCACAGGCTTGCGGCCACATGGTTCATCAATAAATGCTGGATTTAGAGATTACTACAAGAGTATGCTACCCACACAGCAGAGCCTGCCAAGCTACCCATGTCGTATTTGATATGCCAAATACCAGTAACAATTATAGACCTCATTCCCATGACCTGATGGAATGGTTTGAGGCTCTTTATGTTCCTGGAGCAAGCAGGTGCCCTTGGGCTCTACTTGCAGGAGACAGGATATATGGAGATATTACTGGTGCCCGCTCGAGCAAATCGATGATGAACAGGAAGACAGTGATACAGTGAAATATATATACATATATATACATATATTATGATACCAATATCCAAGGTCAGGTGAAATGTGGATCTGGAGGTCTTTCCAAAGGTGGAAACTACCACAAATGTGTGGAAGCAGAGGTTAGGTAAGACAGAGAAAGGAACAGTAGGCCAATAATTGTCGAAAGTCTATTACAATCCACAACATGTAAGAGAGGGAGAGAGAGAGAGAGGGGAAAGAGAGACAGAGAGACAGAGAAAGAGAGAAAAGAGATGGAGAACCTGCCATGGAGGCAGACTAGGGAGGTGGGAGGGTATCGGGGACATTGGTGGTGGGAGGTGGGTACTGGTGGAGGGATGGGTGCTGGAACACTGTATGGCTGAAATCCAAGCTTGAACATTTTTGAAATTGTCAAAAATTAATCACTTGATCATGATCACTTAAATCCCATTATTTATCGATTTGCTCAAGCTGGTGCCAGTAACATTACCATTGGACCCTATCACGTGCCAATGTAGCCCAATGGCATCTGGTTGATTCAGGAATATGAAGAGCCTAAAACCGTTCCTTCAGGGTCTTGACAAGGAAGTCTGACCATCTTGTAGGTGGGGAGCCATGTGATCTTTTGATATCCCGTGGGATCCAGTCGGTAACAGCTCTAGTCCAGCGGTCGTCTCCAAGTTGCATTACATGTCCAGCCCATCTGATTTTCGATGCCTTGACAAGCGAGACAGCGTCCCTGATTCTGGAATAGCGACGGAGGTCAGAACTCTGGATTCCTTCTCTCACTTGAGTGAGGCGTGATATTCCAAGCATAGCTCTTTCGATTCCTCTCTGGGAGACCCAAATAGCATTCTCATCCTGCTTTCGTAGGGCCCAGGTCTCTGAGGTGTATGTTAATGCAGGGAGAATGGTGGAGTCAAAGAGATGTGCCCGGAGCCGGAGGTTCTTTGTCCTTTTTAGCTATTTCTTCGATGCCTTTGAAGGCATTCCATGCCACTCTCTTCCTCCTGCACTGCTCAGATTTTAGGTCGTTCATCATGTTGACTTCTCGACCTAGGTACGCATAATTGCTGCGTTCAGAGATGTCTGTTCCATAAATTTAAAAAAATAAAACTTCTTGGGCCATGTGGTGCTGGAGATTTATTGGACTCACCCTAGAGGTGCTTGGGCAGATGCAAAGCCTGTGTCCTATTCCTGAATTACCTCTCTTGCTTTTTTTGTTTTTTAAAATTTTGTTTGGAATTTTGATGATTAAGATAGCATTATATTAAATAATGCTTTCAAACTATTTCTCTCATTTGGTGGGTAGGTCCAGATTTTCACTTATTTTAATTTTTAGATTTCAATTCTTTTTTGTTCATGATTTTTTTCAAAACCAAAAGGTCTGGGCCAGAGTGATAGATACATAGGCTAAGGGCATGCTTTATGATTTCCAGTGCTAGTATTTAAGTAAAATATTTTATTTTTGTTTTTAAAATAATACGTTTCTATTGTTACTACTGAAATGAAATACTTTTCAAAAATTTGTCTGGGGAATGGGAAATAGATCAAAAGTTTGGAGCAAAGCTTTGCAGACAAAAGGCCTTGAGTTCTATCCCTAACACTGCACAGCCCCTCAACCACATTGCTAGTGACTGTAAGGTTCTAGAGGACAGAACAGCAACCAGGACCAAATGGTGAACAACTGATGAGACAGCAACATTCCTGAATCAGAGATCACCTTGCCCTCCACACAGAAGACAGGAATCATGGCCTACCTGGCACCAGGGAAGCCACCAGGCCACATTCTGTGCTTCTCCACATAGACCCCCTACAGAGAACAAGAGCCAGAACAAGCATAGCAGTTCCACTAGTCTTGGTTCCCTTTTTTCTACCCAAAACAGTTTAAGAAGCCCACTCAGTCTCTCCCAGGGCATGGCTCTATCCCAGCCTCAGTAGAGTTGAGTAGGGTCCACCTAGGAGCATACCCGAATAAACTTCTATTCCTTCCCTTTTACTGGTCTCTGTCTCTCCGTCTGTGCCAGTTGAGGTCACTGATCTATCAGTGACCCTCTGCACTACATCGCTGACCCATCAGGTCCACAGGGCTGGGTGAGTATTGCTACCCTAAGAAACAATACTACAATCAACATATAATGAAAACATATAATGTGTCTAAAAGCTTTGTGCTCAGGGGAAATAACAGGAAATAGAACCCAGAATCTGGTAGATGCAAAGCATGTGTTTACCCTAATGCTATATCCTCAGTCTCTAAAACATCATATTTTTATTTGGTAAAATCTATTTTGAGGTCCATAATTGTTACTAGTTGAAGCTCTTCCTGTCCCTGGAGCAAGCAGATGCCCTTGGGCTACACTTGCTTGTGACAGGACATATGGAGATGTTACTGGTGTCTGCTGGAGCAAATCAATGAACAACAGGAAGACAGACAGTGAAAATCTATTTTATTTATGATTTAAATCTTAAAGGTGACTCTCTTTTACTTGGATGATATCTGAGAACAAATTAAGGTTCTGCCTTTTGTTTTATTATTGATTCAAGGATAATTTTGATTCTTTTGGTCCTTGGGGAGTTGGGCCACAACTGATGATGCTCAGGGATCACCCAAGCAGTGCTCAGAGATCCTTATAGGGTGCCAGGAATCAAACTTGGGGCAACCATATGCTAGGCAGTTCTTTACCACTGTACAATCTTACAGGCCCAACATTATTTTTTTAGAATTTATTTTAATGTAAAATTGACAAATATTTTATACATCAGCTTAAAGGAAGAAACTAAAGTATTGAAATCATTCAGAGAATAAAGAGTATAGGTAGAGTCCAATTACAAGAAGTAAATGCAGAGTGAAGGTTTGATGTGAGCACGAGAAATATATAACCTATCTCCTCATGTATAATCTCCTAAGTAATAGTGTCAGTGAGCCACATGGGGCTCCAACAACATCAGGGTTTGAGTTCTCTGGTCACCTCAGGGGCAGACAACAGAAGGACAAAAATCCACTAGAGTCCACGTAATTCAATAGGATTTTTACTTTTCACCAACAGTTAAAACATATTCTGTTACCACATTACAGGGCAAAAGACTCTCCCAGACCTCTGACCATGTGCTGTCACCAAGATGTCTCCTGCTGAGTGGTCCTTCTTCCCCGAAATAGCACCTTTTTCCTCTCCCAAAGTATGGCAAACAGGCAAAAGCCCCAAAGGCAGCAAGCAGTTTGCCTCTACAGCTGCTGGCCTTTTTTTTTAATTGAAAAGCATAATATTTTTATTGCTGTAACTTGAATGTTTGCATCTCCACAAATTCATATTAAATTTTTTTTAATTTTTAAACTTTATTAAAACACCATGATTTACAAATTTCTTCGCAGTACAGTTGTCACAAACATTCATTGTTCAACACCAGTCCCACCACCAGTGTACCCCTACTACCACCAAGGCCACAGCCGCCCACCCCCACCCCCCCTCATCCCCATGTCAGCTACCCCTAGCGATTACATTAATCATTGCCACATATATATGAGAAAAATTTTGGTAAAGACCTGATATTAAATGGGATTGTTATATTGAAATGGCATGCGGCCGCATTGCAACTCTGCACTTCTGGAAGGAGCTGGATCAGTTGTGCCTCTGGTCCACTTCCCCAGAAAGTTACTCCTAAATCCTGAACCAGGCCACAGCTGTCCTGTTCAAAGTAAAAATCAGCACTCTTATGGAAATCTCTAGGTGAACCACACCCCTGACCCTGCTTAAGAAATGCAAATTTCAGAGGCCTACAATGTTGTTGCCTTCTTAGATCAGCTCTTTTGCAAAACACCTAAAGAGGGACTGGAAAAAAGAATTATACCTGATATCCATGTTATATAATTTCAGACTATATTCCCCATGCTAAATAGAAATCTCCATCCCCATAAGATTCTTTGTCGGTCTGCTCTACTCCAGGGTAATTTCTAAGTGCGCTATTCTCTGTTTACTGAAAGGCTCTTACAAGCCCCACTTTAGGACGAACTAGCATGACCTCTCTTTTTAATCTTTGCAGAGCTAATTCTAAAGGTGTCCCATCTCATAGCCAGGTGGCTTCCTCCTGGTATTATCTAGTCACATGAAGAGGACCTGTGAGGGATATGAAGAAATATTATCAATCTAGATTGTCTTGGGGGACATAGTAGCAATTACGATGAGAGATTCCAAGAGTTATTAAAATCAAACTGCCTCATCTGTACCTGCTCCCATGCTCCTTTTGTGTTTTGCACAAGATGGGTCTCTTTAGCATAAAACTCTGACCCAAAGGCATATGAATGGTTTAAGCAGCAAAGATCCAGAGCCAGCTAGGGTGTGTCATCGCCCAACAGCATAGAACACAATTCAGAGAACTAAATTATAATGCTGCCATAAAGGATGGAGGTGCTTTGAGAAAATCTGTTAACCTGTTGAGAACTATATTAACTGGGAAAACTTTCCTGTGGTGTCACTTGAAGCAAGATGAATGGGTGGTGCTATTTTATTACATGTAAACAGCTCAATCTTTGGAGTGAAATCCCTTAGAAAATTAAAACATTTTACTGACCATGAAGTAAATGTTTTCTCATCTAGTATAAAATCTTTCTTTAGTGGGAAATAGTTTTACATCAAGTTTCTTAACATTAAGAAACAAACCAAGATGGGAGGCTTGCCTTGCATACAGTGAACCCTGGTTCCATCCCAAGCACCCCATATGGTTCCCTGAGCCTGTCAGGAGTGATCCTTGAGTGCAGAACCAGGAGTAAGCCATGAGCACTCTAGTGTGCTCCCCTTCATTTATTAAAAATGTTCCAGAAAAAAAATTCTGTGCTTACACCCCTCTAGATTTAGTTTTGCTATAGATAAGAGGAATAGGGTATCCAACATGGCAAACTACATGAGATAATGAAGCAAAGATATAAAGGTAAGAGGTCAACTATGTGCTGTATATTGAATGAAATTGTCAAAAACAGAACAGGAAGTTTGCTGGGCAATAGTTCAGAGGTTTACAGTGCAGGCCCGGGATGAGGTAGACTCTTTCCATCATGGTCACCCAAGCAGAAAGGGTGCAGTCCTGGGGATCCTCCCACATTCATGGCCAGAGCAGCACCCCTGACAGGCACACAGAATATCGCAAGGAGCCTTCCCTGCCTTCCTGGCACTGCTTGAGAGCATGTTCTCTGAAGAAAATGCAGAATGAAATGTTATAAAATAGAGTTCAGAATCACTTTGATACACAGAGAAAATTCTCAGAATCTAATTCTTTTGTGTATTTATGTTTTCTCAATTAAGTTTGTTCTTATAATGGAAAGCATGTCTCTTTACAGTTTTCCAAAACATTAGATTTAAGTTTAATAGGAAAAAACCATCTATAAATAAATCTGTAAATAATAATGTAACAAGGCAAACTTCTAAAATTTCTTTTCTAGAGTTAAGGTTCATGGAACTCTTTTGCAAAGTTAGATTTGTAGGGCCCAGGACGGATAGCAGTTAGAACACAACCCTAGAATGCTCCTGGTCCTATTGCCAGATATAGCCCTGGAGCCCCCCTAGCACTGCCAGGATGACCTGGGTATCCCCTGTACGTTAGGGCCTCCTTAGCTTCACAGTCTTGTGCTCATGTGTTGAGCACCAGCTAGCATTTGATCACCAGGTTGTTTGAGAATTGGTGGTGGGGCCCCAGGCATTCTGAGCACTGGTTGCAAATCATCCCATCCCTTCCCAAACAAAAATGCATATGATAAGAGTACAGAGGTTAAATATGTTAATTAGTGATTCCATTATTTGATGATGCTAGTCAGGATTTGACTCTGAATCTTTTACTTCCTCTGACTCGCCTCTCTGGGTATCAATTTCTTTATTTATACTATGGGGCTATCAGTGAAGATTACCAAGAATCTTCTACCTACCCCTCTCAGAGAGCCCGGTAAGCTACTGAGAGTAAACCGCCCGCATGGCAGAGCCTGGCAAGCTGTCCAATGCATATTCGATATGCCAAAACCAGTAATAACAATGTTTATTTCTCTGACCCCGGAAGAGCCCTTAATACAGCAGCAGTAAGAAGGACGAACAAGGAGTGCTTGAGCAAACAGATGCCATTGGGCTACACTTTCACGTGATAGGGTCAAATGGAAAAGTTACTGGAGCCAGCCTCGAGCAAATCAACGAATAATGGGATATCAAGTGGTCAAGTGATACTATGAGGCTAATGATATCTGCTATACAGTTTAATAGAAAAATTGCAAATATCTATGTAAAACATCTGACTCATTACTTCTTATTGAATGGCATCAGTATTTACTCTTCATCTCTAGATGGGGGAACATCAAGTTAAGATAGACCAATACATTTTTCACTATGACAAATTGAGTAAACTGTAGAGTTCAAGCTTGAACCATGAACTTTCGACTTCCAAATCGTTGCTGTTACTGTTGGTGTTTATTTTGGTGGCACATCCAGTGTTGCTTAGGGACTACTCCACTCAGTGCACAGGAATTACTTCTGGATGTACATAGGGATTATGTGATGTTGGGTATAAAACCTGGGCCTCCTGTATGCAAAGTATGTACTCTGGCTCTTGGAAATCTCTCTCAGCTTATTTTCTTTTCTATGCAGCATTTGGTAATAGACAGCTCCTTTTTGTTTCGTACAAATTGATATTTCTAATACATGTAAACGTGATGCCTTCTCAAAGGAGAAATACCTTAGTATTTTACATAACATCGTAAACTGAGTTATATAGATTTGGACTTCCCCACGGCAGCTGTGAATATAGCAGCAGGCAAAGGCTCTCTCAGTGGGTTGATTCTCTGGGCCATTCCCCAGCCACATAGGCCTCTGTTTCAAAAATTATGTAAATGTATCTAACATAGAAATGTTGGGAAATGGGGAGGGCGAATGATCAAATGGTTGAGCCTAGAATGTGTGAAGCCTTGAATTTGGTGGCCACATACCACCAGGCATGCTCTGTGGCTCCTAGATCAGCTCTAATAAAAACAAAAATAAGTTTTCATACAACTGCAGGGGAAATAGATGTTTATAGACTCCTTTTATTACTTTTTATTTAAAGGTCGCTGAGAGGTGTTTTCACAACTTTGAAAGAATAAATAATTCTGTTTTTCTTGTGAGACCGGGGTCCATGCACAGAAGCCTGTGCTTTACCATTGAGCCCCATCCCCAATCCTCTTTTCAATGCTTTGATTATATGCACTATTGAATGGAAGAAAGGAGGTGAGATATGGTACTTCTATCAGTCACCGAAACACTAAAGTCAGGGTATATTTGCAAAGCAGTAATCACTCATTTATTTAATCTATTAAAAATGTTTATTTAAGCCTAAACACTCAACTGAGCCTACTCTGTAAGACTTTTCTGTTAAGGATTAGAAAGTAAATATGTTAACCTCTGTGGGATACACATGATTTCTGTCACATAGATCTTTGTTGGTGACTACAAGAGTATTCCACCCCCACGGCAAGCCTGGCAAGCTGCTCATGTCGTATTTGATATGCCAAATACCAGTAACATTTATATTAGGTCATTCCCATGACCTAATATAATGGCTTGAGGCTCTTTATGTTCCTATAGCAAGCGGATGCCTTTGGGTTCTACTAGCATGAGACAGGACATATGGAGATATTACTTGTGCCCGCTCTAGCAAATAGATGATCAACGGGAAGATAGTGATAGTGATAGTGATAGGTCTTTGTTTCATTTTGTTTTTGAAAATTCCTTCCTGAAGCAAAACCATTCTTAGCTGGAAAATCAACAAAGCAAGTCAAAGGTTTGGCCCTTGGGTTGTACTTACCAATGAACTGGTAAGCAAGACATCATTCTAATGTTTTATATTTCTATGTTTTTAAAAAAGATTTTTTTAAAATGCAGTCATAAATATTACCTTAACACAAACTCTGAAAATACCTATTATTATCGTATTTATTTCCAGATGGAGAGTTAAGGCTCAGAAAGACAAAACTGCTTACTGAGAAACAAGGTAGCCAATTAAATTTTCATTAAGTCAACAAATATTTATTGACTGCTACTATGTGTCATGTTCTCCACCACATGCTGGGAATAAAATAACAAAGTAAATATATTTCCAAGTCTATTGGAGTTACAGCATCATAGGGAAGATAACTATTGGCTGACGAACTTCTCATATCTGAATAAACTCATATTATTAATCTCATATTAATAATAAACATCAGTTCTATGAAAGAGAAATGCACTTTGTGCAGCAAACACATTTAATAGAGACAGAATTACTTTGATCAAGAAGTTTCAATGTGGAAATTAAACATCAAATAAACCTGTGAGAGGGTGGGGTTTACGGGCATTTTAGGGTCAGAGTGACAAAGTATGCCCCAGCCCAGATCGTTTTTATGATTCAGGAAAGCACACAAGTTCATTCATTTACATATTTGCATTTATTAAATATTCTCTATATCTTCATTAATCACATACTATCAGGTTTAACACTTGAATCAGAGATTAACCTACTGGCCCACAATGTTTAGAATTCCTTTTGGGTCTTCTCTTTAAAAGGTTTGCAGGCTCATGTTCCAGAGGAAGAAGGACTGTGATTTAAGGTCTATAAGGCAGAGTCTTAGAGGAAGGAAAGAAACAAACTATTTAACTCAAAGAATGAAGAATGGTATGGCATGCATTAACGTAGAAGTGTAAGTGAAGCCAGACCAGAAAGCACAGCCTGAGTTTTATGTAGATCTTTACTTTACCCTGTTATTAAGGAGAAGGAAGTGATTAGATTTGTGTTTCTAAAAAGCTTCCTACCAGGGGAGATTCCTTGGTTTTGTTATGGGGCCTCACATGCATCTGACTCTGGTTAATCCCTGGTTACCCCCAGATTAATCCCAGCACTATATATACTCCCCATAAGCATCACTGGGTGTAACCCTTGGGTCCTGAAACACCATTGAAACAGTCCTGGTGTCTCCCACCACTAGAGAGCCAACTACGGCCATGTTCTCTGCTTTCAATATTCAACCAAACATCCTCATTGGCTGAGAATCTCGGAATAGACCCCCAGGCCTCTTGAGCACCACTTGGAGGCCCCTCACAAGTAAATGGAAAATAGTTTTTTGTCTCCTTCCTTCAATGATGGATTGAAGGAGATCCATGGTATTGACATGGTATCTACACTAATAAAAAAAACTACTAGATAAGCGATGGGCTCAAAGATAGTTATGAAAAAGAGAATAGAAAGAAGTAAGCATAGATGGACAATAAGCAGGATGAAGTAGGTGATGGGTTGTATTGGGTAGAGAAGAGGACTTAGCAAAAATAAAACCCATATTTCTGACATAGGCAGTGGATATAAGTAGTTCCACTTATTAATATGTAAGTAATGCTCAAAGGAGCAGGTTGTGATCAAAATTACTGGAGTTTGCAAGAAGAAGTTGTCTCTGTGGAATTTAATGCTAAAATAACTCCAACACATGAATATACTGAATAAGCAGGTGGACATTTGAGACTAAGCTCAGAAGACACATAAGGATTGGAAGCAGAAATTTCCACTGGTCTATAGAGTATATTATAAATCTTAAAAGTAAATTGGGTAATCTAGGAAATTAATAGAGAATGATCTTTGTGAATGCTACAGAGCACTAAGGTTTTCTTAAAGATTGGCAAATGAGACAGACAAGTAAACAAAGAAATAAGTGGAAACTGAAAAAATGTTTATCAGCTTGTATACTGATTAAAATGTAGAAAAGAAAAGTGATTAACAGGATGCTGTTAAATGATCAAATTTAGATTAAATGTATCCTTTGCACTTAAGGACATGACCAACTGTGGTTCTTAGAGCAAAAATATTTATAATACAAGAGTGATGTAGAAACTACAGTAGAGTGGATTGAAAAGTTAAAGTGACTTGACAACTGAAAAAGCACATTTAAACCGTGTTTCCCTGAAATTTGGTGCAAGCAGAAAACAAGAGAGGCACACCAATCAACTGATGGGGTTAGCCAAAGGAAGGTCATTTTGGAATGACAAAAAAATTTTAGTTAGGAAAATTGACAATTTTAAATTATTATGATTAAATAATTTAAAGTTGCAACATCAGAAAAGTTTTAATTTTTGTCTTCATGGAGTCACATCTTGTGATGCTCAGGGATTACTCCTGGCTCTGCACTCAGGAATTACTCCTGGCAGTGCTTGGGGGACCATATGAGATGCCAGTAGATCAAACCCAGGTTGATTTTGTGCAAGGCAAACACCCAAAGCCTTATCCTATTGCTCTGACCCTCAGAAAAGTGTTAATTTTTATCTGACAGCTTAGAGAACCTGGTGTCCAGAAAGGAAGCACCAAGAATTTAAATTAAAGATAGAAATGGCACTTTTTTTGTAGTTTGGTCTCAAAGTGATTCATATATCCCCCCTTAGGAAACAGAACCAATTGAGCAACTGGTTCTTTTCTTTTCTCCTTGGGAAAAAGAACAGTGTTGATAGTGCAGGTTTAGAGACTGTGGAGACGAGCTGACTGAGTGGTTGCTCAGATTTTTAAGTAATTTAAATTTCTAGAGTAGTTTAGCAGAAGTAATTGGGTTATTTAATTTTTATTTTTTTTAAACTTGCCTCTTTTTTAATTTTTAATTATACCACAGTGAAACATACAATTACAAAGGTGTTCATAATTGGTTCTTGGTAATACAGTATTCCAGCACCCATCCCTCCACCAGTGCCCCATTTCCACCACCAATGTACCCCCCCCCTCCCGCCCACCCCCAGGCTGCCTTAATAGCAGGTACCCCAGTTTCCTCTCTTTCTCTCTCTGTCTCTCTCTCTGTCTCTACATCTCTCTCCCTCTTATTTTACACAATGTGGCTAGCCCTGCAGATATTTAGAGTTTATCACTTAATTCTCTTTGTGTATATTCAATGGTGAGTTTTAATCTGCCATTACCATTTCCCACACTTAGTAAAACACTGGTATTTATTTATATCCTATTAA
This sequence comes from Cryptotis parvus, assembly GCA_021461705.1. Classification (NCBI taxonomy): domain Eukaryota; kingdom Metazoa; phylum Chordata; class Mammalia; order Eulipotyphla; family Soricidae; genus Cryptotis; species Cryptotis parvus. The sequence goes on from JAJIBD010026317.1 coordinate 87,313, forward strand.
TGAATGCAATCACTCTCTATCTGTCCTTTTCAATCTGACTAATTTCACTCAGCATGATAGTCTCCATGTCCATCCATTTGCAGGTAAATTTCATAATTTCATCTTTTCTGACAACCGCATAGTATTCCATAGTGTAGATGAACCACAGTTTCTTTAGCCAGTCCTCTGTTCTCAGGCATTTAGATTGTTTCCAGATTCTAGCTATAGTGAATAGCACAGAGATGAATAAAGAAGTACAGATAGTGTTTCTGCTATGTGTTTTTCAGTCTCTCGGGTATATTCCCAGGAGTGCTATTGCTGGATCAAATAGGAGCTCAATATCTAGTTTTCAGAGGAATGCCCATATTGTTTTCCAAAAGGACTGGACCAGTGGGCACTCCCACCAACAGTGGATCAGAGTCCCTTTTTTCCCCACATCCACGCCAGCACAGGTTGTTCTTGCTGTTTTGGATGTGTGCCAGTCTCTGTGGTGTGAGATGGTACCTCATTGTTGTTTTGATTTGCATCTCCCTGATGATTAAAGATGAAGAGCACTTTTTCATATGTCTTTTGGCCATAACGAATTTCTTCTTTTTTGGAAGCTTCTGTTCATTTCTTCTCCCCACTTTTTGATGGGGTTGGCTGTTTTCTTCTTGTGGAGTTCTACCAGTGCCTGATATATCCTGGATATTAACCCCTTGTCAGATGGGCATTGGGTGAATATCCTTTCCCACTCTGTGGATTGTCTTTGTATCTTGGTTACTGTTTCTTTTGAGGTGCAGAAGCTTTTCAATTTGATATAATCCCATTTGTTTATCTTTGCTTCCATTTGCTTGGTCAGTGGTGTGTCGTCTTTAAAGATACTTTTCATTTCGATGTTGTAGAGCGTTTCTCCTATGTTTTCTTCGATGTACCTTATAGATTCATGTCTGATGTTGAGATCTAGAATCCATTTTGATCTGACTTTTGTGTATGGCGTTAGAAGGAGGTCTAAGTTCATTTTTTACACGTAGCTGCCCAGTTTTCCCAGCACCATTTGTTGAAGAGGCTTTCTTTGCTCCACTTAATATTTTTTTGCTCCTTTATCAAAGATTAAGTGGTTGAATATTTGAGAATGTGTTTCAGGATACTCAGTTCTATTCCATAGGTCTATAGGTCTGTCTCTATACCAATACCACACTGTCTTAATTACAACTGCTCTGTAGTAGAGGTTGAGGTTGAGGAAAGTGATACCGCCCATCTTCTTTTTCCCAAGGATTGCTTTAGCTATTCGTGGGGTTTTATTATTCCATACAAATTTCAGGAGTGTTTGTTCAATTTCTTTGAAGAACATCATGGGTATCTTTATAGGGACCGCATTGAATCTGTATAAAGCTCTAGGGAGTATTACCATTTTGATAATGTTAATCCTTCCATTCCATGAGCAGGGAATGTGTCTCCATTTCCTCTGGTCTTCTTTTATTTCCTGAAGTAACGTTTTGTAGTTTCTTTGTAGAGATCCTTTACATTCTTTGTCAAACTGATTCCTAGGTATTTGATTTTCTGCAGCGCAATTGTGAATGGGATAGTTTCTTTAATGTCCCTTTCTTCTCTTTCACTGTTTGCATATAGGAAGGTCATTGACTTTTGGGTATTGATCTTGTACCCTGCCACTCTACTATAGGAATGTATTATGTCTAGGAGCCTCTTGGTAGAGAGTTTTGGGTTTTCCAGGTATAATATCATGTCATCTGCAAATAGTGACAACTTGGCATCTTCCTTTCCTATCTGGATGCCCTTAATGTCTTTTTTCTTCCCTGATTGCTATGGTAAGTACTTCCAGTACTATATTGAATAGAAGTGGTGAGAGTGGGCAGCCTTGTCTTGTCCCTGATCTTAAGGGGAAGGCTTTCAGTTTTCCCCATTGAGAATGATGCTCGCTGTGGGCTTGTAGTAGATGGCCTGGATTATCTTGAGGAAGGTTCCTTCAATCCCCATTTTATGGAGAGCTTTTATCATGAACGGGTGTTGAATCTTGTCAAATGCCTTCTCTGCATTTATTGATTTGATCATATGGTTTTATTTTTTATTTTTGTTGATATGATGTATTATGTTGATTGACTTGCGGATGTTGAACCATCCTTGCATTCTAATTGGGTTATTTTAGACACCATCCTGGGAACCTGATGTCATAGTACTATGTCTAGATAAAAGCTTAGAGGGTTATGATGAATACATGTTTTAAGTAAAAAGATTAATAAATAGAAATCTTTTTTTAACAAATATGTGTCAAGTCTTTCTATTAGAAACCCAGGAAGAGCCCAGAGGCTTTCTCAGATTTCTGTTTAACTAAAAGCCTCAAGGACCTCACATGCACTTGCTAATGATCTGCTTTAATATTAACTAGAGAGAGATGAAAAATCTCTCAGCATTCACTGAAAAATTATAACCAGCTTTTTCTTTTATCTTTTCCTTTATCTCTTATGCTGTTTGTTTTTGTCAGAATAACTAACACATTTCTCTAAAGTCTTTAGGTTTACTATTGCAATAAACATTTCTCACTTTGGAAAATACCAATTCATAATTTCTCAGTTATTGAGGTAAAGTTTTTTTAAATATTTTATTATACTGCCATGGGATATACAATCACAAAGAAGTTCATAAGATGTTCATGTCTGGGTTTCAGTCAGACAGTGTTCCAGCACCCATCCCTCCACCAGTGCCCATTTCCCACCACCAATGACCCCGATTTCCTTCCCCTCCCTAGCCTGCCTCTATGGCACGTTCTTTATCTCTTTCTATTTATATCTCTCTCTCTTTCTCTCTTCCTTCCCTTACACATTATGGATTAAAATGCATACATTTAGAGGTTATCATGTGTATCTTTTTGCCTGTATTTAATTCTCAGTTCTAGTTTGGTATTAGTACTTTATATAATTATTAACATACTGTTCCATTCTCTGTCTTACCTAACCTCTGACTCCTACACATATGTGATAATTTCCACCTTTGACAAGACCTTCTGATCCATGTTTTGCCTGACCTTGGATATTGGTATATTGGTATCATATATATAATCATATATATATATATATATATATATGTATATATATGGAGACAGACATGGGGCAGAGCTGCTACTTGCTCTCCCTGTGCCCAGCCAGGGAGAGCAATATACACACACACACACACACACACACACATATATATATATATATATATATATATATATATATATATAATCTGTCATGCAAATAAATGCAGTCATTCTGTCTTTTTCCTTCCGCTAATTTCATTCAACATGATCCTCTCAAGCCCAGCCCAGGTATGCTGATCCAGAGACTCACAGACAGGGGACAGAGCTGTTACCGGTTCTCCCTGTGCACAGCTGATCACGAGGTGCCCGGGAGGGAAGGTGGGTTCTAACCCTGACCTGCCACCCCAACAGAGCTTCACAAGAAGTCAGAGGAACCCCCCCCCATACCATGAGGAACCCCCCATACCATTAAGGCCACCATTTTCCACGTCCGGACTCTCCACTCGTCAGAGCTCCACCTAGCAGAAGAGCTGATCACAAGCCCGGCCACGCATGCTGGCTTTGCAGTCATGTGGTTCATCAATAAATGCTCAAGATTAGAGGTGACTACAAGACTAACCCACCCACACAGTAGAGCATGGCAAGCTACCCGTGTCATATTTGATATGCCAAATACCAGTAACAATTATAGTCCTCATTCCCATGACCTGATGGAATGGTTTGAGGCTCTTTTTATTCCTGGAGAAGCAGATACCCTTGGACTACACTAGCATGTGACAGGACATATGGAGGTGTTATTGGTGCCTGCTTGAGCAAATCGATGATCAACAGGAAGACAAGTAATACAAGTGATTATCCTCTCCATGTCCATCCATTTATAGGCAAATTACATAACTTCATTTTTCCTAACAGCTGCATAGTATTCCATTGTGTAGATGTACCACAGTTTCTTTATCCAGTCGTCAGTTCTAGGGCATATTGGTTGTTTCCAGATTCTGGCTATTGTAAATAGTGCTGCTATGAAAATAAAATTGCAGATGGTGTTTCCGCTGCATGTTTTTTAGCTTCCCAGGGTATATTTCCAGGAGTGGTGTGGCTGAGTCAAATGGGAGCTCAATTTCTAGTCTTTGGAGGAATGTCTATATTGTTTTCCAGAAAGGCTGTATCAGTCGACATTCCCAACCAAAAATGGATGAGAGTCCCCTTTTCCCCACATCCATGCAGTACTTGTTCTTGCTCTTTTGGATATGTGCCAGTCTCTGTGGTGTGAGATGATATCTCATTGTTGTTTTGATTCATATCTCTCTGATGATTAATAATGAGAAGCATTTTTTTCATTTGTCTTTTGGCCATTTGAATTTCTACCTTGTCAAAGTTTCTGTTCATTTCTTCTCCCCATTTTTTTCATGGGATTAGCTGTTTTCTTCTTGTAAAGTCTACCAGTGCCTGATATATCCTGGATATTAATCCCTTATCAGATGGGTATTGGGTTAATATTCTTTCCGTTCTGTGGACTGACTTTTGCATTTTGGTCACTGTTTCTTTTGAGATGCAGAAGCTTTTTAGTTTCATGTAGTCCCATATGTTTATATTTGCTTCTAGTTGCTTCATTGGTGTTGCTTCACCTTTGAAGATGCCTTTAGCTTCAATGTCTTGAGGATTTTTTCTATATTTCAATGTACTTTATGGATTCATGTCTGATATTGAGATCTTTAATCCATTTTGATCTTATTTTTGTGTATGGTGTTAGACAGAGATCTGAATTCATTTTTTTACATGTTGCTGCCCAGTTTTCCCAGCACCACTTGTTGAAGAGACTTTCCTTGCTCTATTTCAGACTCTTTGCACCTTTGTCAAAGATTAAATGATCATGTGTTTGAGGATGGGTGTCAGAATAACCTATTCCATAGGTCCACAGGTCTGTTTTTATTCTAACACCATGCTGTTTTAATTACTACTGCTTTGTATTAGTTTGAAGTTGGGAAAGGTGATGCCGCCCATCTTCTTTTTTCCCAAGGATTGCTTGAGGTAAAGTATCTTAACCAAATTCTACCCCATTTCTTTTAAACCTCCATGGGGCAGGAATGATAGTATGGACGTAGGTTGTTTGCCTTCCTTGCGGCCAACCTTGGATCAATCCCTGGCATCCCGTATGGTTCCCTGAGCATGACCAAGCATAATTCCTGAATGCAGAGCCAGGTGTAACCTCTGGGCATTGTCAGGTGTGACCCAAAAAAGAAAAAAAAAATCTTATTTAGCTTGATAAATAAAAGTAATGTTTTCTTCCACTCCAGTGTATAAAATGTGCTTAGAATAGCAAAGTATCTAGTAAAAAAAAAAGGTAAGATCAATGCATTTATTTGTTCCACTCAGAGCACAATACTGCCAGACTCAACCAGAATACTTGTATGTGTTGTTTATTTAAAATAATTACCAACTTCTTCTGCCAAAGGCAAGGTTTGGAATAGCAAAAGTAACAATGAAAGTTAGATCTCAAATCTCTAGAAAGGATTAAGTCAGTGTCTTCAGCATCCTCAGCAGAGATTATTGTTAGGGTCTGAGAATCTTATCCCCTTTGAGAGACAGAGAGTAACAAGAGAATGTAATTAAAAAAGCAGAGTTTATTGGTCTGGCTTGCCAGGGTCAAGCTCCCACATGGACACGCAGGTTCAATTAGGTGGGCAAGACCCCGAGCCTCTTTAAGGGGGCTCTTATATAGGTTCTTACCGCCGTTACAGCAGAGTCCATGCAGTATATAGCCAATGAGTTTGTAGCGCCATGTACATCTCCAGTCTATCCATTCAAAGGTACATCACTTCTTAGCCTATAGATTCAGAGATTAGCATAAGGGTGTTAGGGTTACGTGAGCGAGCAGTCAGGGGCACATCTCTCATGTACGAGCAGGCAGGACACATCTTGCACGTACATCGGGTCATCTCTCACACCCCCCCCCACATTCCATAGGCCCTTACTCTGTTTATCTTATCCTGCACCAGCATCCAGGGTAGGGGGTCTGCTGAAGCAGGCTGAGACTCATTCTTTCAATCATGTTCAAAGAGCATCTGTTCCGATTCTTTTTTCGGAAGAGAGACATAGGCCCCATTGTTGTCCTGGTCACAACCGGTTCTTCTCACTGTTTCTCAAGTTTGTTCTAGCACATTCTGTCAGAAGCAACTGGACAGTACCCACACATCCATTACAGGTGTGTTTTGTCTCCCAATTTATCAGACTAGTTTAATCCAATGTTTAGGCAAGTGATTAGAATTTCCACTTTATTTTTGTGATCCCCCCATTTGCCCCCACCTGGGTTGTCCAAATACTCTCTCAATCAGCTCAAGCTATTTGCTTTGTTTCACAGATTTATGTAATGAATTTTCAAAACATTCTGCCTGCTCAGTCATAACATTGCTTGGGAGTAACCCAGTTCTGCCTTTTTTTTTTTTTTTTTTTGCCTTTTTGGGTCACACCCAGCGATGTTCGGGGGTTACTCCTGGCTCTGCACTCAGGAATTACTCCTGGCGGTGCTCTGGGGACCATATGGGATGGCGGGGATCGAACCCGGCCGGCATAGGCCGGCCGCGTGCAAGGCAGACGCCCTACCCGCTGGGCTATCACTCCGGCCCCCAGTTCTGCCTTTTAAGATACCTTTCCACCAGTTGGTCTCACTTATGTCAGTAATGTAGAGAATATCACCTCCTTCAAAGTTTAAAGAATTCTGGGTTCAAATGTATATAGAGTTCTGAACATTGTTTTGGTTTGTCCAGTTTAAGTGGCAGCTTTGACATCCCACTTCCTGGAGTAACTGATCCAAGTAGCTGATTTGCATTAAACTCCCTACGCTCCATTTCTTTTTGTCTGTATGGTTTGCAGTACTGGGCAACCAAGGACTGATACCACCCCTGCTGTGGGAAACACAGCCACCAGGTGTAGTGTCCACTACACCTCAGTCGTAGCAGTCCAATACCAAGGTTCTTCAAAATAAATTGTAAATTAGTCAGTCTAGAAATTGAAATTTTTATTAAAATATCTCATACCTGTCTTGATGTCAGATCCTAAATCAAATATAGTCTTGGAGAGAGTGAGAAAGAGAGGGAGAAGAAACATACCTGCCATTGAGGAAGGGTGAGCTGATGGAGGCAAGTGGTGACTGGAAAGAAACTGGGGACATTGGTAACAGTAAATGTATACTAGTGAAGGAACAAGTATTGGAACATCATATGACTGAAACCCACTCATGAACAACTTTGTAACTGTGTATCCAATGGTGATTCAATAAAAATAATTTTTAAAGTAAACTAATAGATGGGTAAAGGATTTGTTTGTTGTAACTTTTATGTCAAACCAGTTATAAGAAGACTTCCCAAGTTTTAACTTTATATAAATCTCCACTGATGGAAAGGGATAATAAAAGGTAGGTCTTAAGATATTCCATAATAATTCACACACATATGTGCCTAACATTATGATTATATATATGCATATATGTAATCAGGATGTTAGAATTTGGTATGTTAGACTTTTATGGGAAGCATTGTCACTAAAATTGTTTAACTTTATATTTATATTTATATTTATATATTCATACTAAAATTAATGGAAAATCCTAAAGATTCTTTAAAATTCTGGTTATTTCTGGATATTTCAGAAATTGTGTGTCTCAATAAGTAGACTGATATACTCCCCAACTATATTTTAAGGAGAGTCTAAAAGTGTATCAGCATAATTGTCAGGCCACATCGAAAGGATAGTGGGGAGGGTGTTTGCTCTGCATGCGACTGACCTGGTTTCAATCCCTAGTATCACATATGGTCCCCTGAGCACGACCAACAATGATTCCTGAGTGCAGAGCCAGGAGCAACCTCTGAGCATTGCCAGGTGTGGCCCAAGGACAACAATTAAAAAATCGTATCTACATAATTGGTCCAATTCTTTTGTCCAAGAAAGTCTGTAAAAAGAGTCTTAGCTGGCACAAATCAACAAGAAGACTCTCATTTACTGCTGTTGGGAATGTCAACTGGTCCAGCCTTTCTGGAAAACAACATGGACATTAAAAAAAACTCCTAGGAATTGAGTTTCCATTTGACCCAGCCATTCCATTTCTGGAAATATCCCCCAAAGGTCCCAAAGCAAAATGGAAAAAAGACATTTGCACCCCTATGCCTCTTGCTGCACTATCAATAATAGCCAAAATCTGGAAGCAGCCCAAGTGTTCAAGAATAGATGACTTGATAAAGCAACTATGGTATATATACAGTAGAGTACTACCTGACCATAAGATTGCCATAAGAGAAGATAAGGTCATGCCATTTACTGTTACGAATGCATCATGCTGAGTGAAATAGCAAGAGAAAGAGAGATCCACATAGAAAGATCTCTCTCATACATGGAATATAAAGAAACATAATGGTGGAATAAAAAATAACCAAAGACAATGGAATCATTAAACATGGATCAGGAGGTCTTATCAGTGGGTGGAACCTACAAACAAAGAGGACTTCATTAAAAGTTTTCTTCTTGAAATAAGTCATAGGAAAAGAATGCTCTCAGTCATCTGTAGTATACAGAAAAATAAAACAGGAATATACAGTATTGAATGATCACAAATCCTTGCCTTTGGATTACAAAACAGGAATTACAAAGAAGTGGGAAATTGCAGTGAAATGAATAGATGGACTAGAAAAAATATAAAGACATTGGTGGAGAGTTTGGGGAACATTGTTGTGGTGATATGTGGCAATTGTAGATCAAAACAATAAACATTAACACTGTTAAAAAGCATCTTACCTTCCCTACGGTGATTAAAAAATTGTTTCACACTTGTCTTCCTTTTTCCTACCTTATAGAAATCATTTACCTTTCCACTATTCTGTCAAACATACAATAGTTCAACTATCTATGTCTCACATCAGAGGGACTTTTGGAACTTATTTTTCTTTTTTTTAATATTTTATTATACCATCGTGAGATAAACAGTTACAAAGATGTCCATAAGATATTCATATTTGTGTTTTGGTCATACATTGTTCCAGCACCCATCCCTCCACCAGTCCCCATTTCCCACCACCAATGTCCCCGATCGATTCCCTCCCGCCTCCCTAGCCTGCTTCTGTGGCAGGTTTCTTAATTTCTCTCTCTCTCTCTCTCTCTCTCTCTCTCTCTCTCTCTCTCTCTCTCTCTCTCTTACTCTTTTCCTTCCCTTCCACATTGTGGATTACAATACATACATTAAGAGGTTGTCGTGTGAATCTTTTTGCCTGTATTTAATGCTCAGTTCTAGGTTGGTATCAGCACTTTCAACAATTATTAGCATACTGTGGAACTTATTTTTCTCATTCACTTGCTAACTTAGCTCTCTGGCTTAAGAAAATCAAGGCTTTGTGTTGTGTGTCATAGGCATGCACAGGGCTCTGCATCCCCAAAAGCACATAGCCTTCTCCAGTTCGTATGCATCATTCTCTATGATAAAACATATACTGGGACACAAAACAAGAAACCACAAATTTATATATATTAAAATCATACCAAGTTTTAGAACATAATACCATAAGTGTAAAAATTAACCATAAAATAAAAGCCAAAAAAAAGCTCAAATATCTGGAATAAAAATAACACACTATTGAACAAGTATGAAAAAATAAATAAAAAGATTTGGGGGAAACAAGTGAGAATGAAAGATAGAATTTTCTTTCAAGACTCTAGGAAAGATCAAAACCTGTATACTGAGTCTGATGTTCATAGCAATACAGGCTTACATCAGGGAACAAGTAAAAGCCCAAATAAATAAAAGAACAAAAGAAACCCAAATTCAGTAGAAGAAAAGAAATACTAATAATTAGAGATGAAATAAGTGGTGTTGGTACTTAGAAAACAATACAAAAATCAATGAAACCAATAATTGCTTGTGTGAAAGAGCAAAAAGGATTGACAACCCATTAAACTCTTGAAGAAAATGAGAGAAGATTAATAAATTGGATCAGAAATGAAAAGAGATCATTTATAATAAATACCATATGAATACAAAAAAAATTATGAGATTTTTATGTGTAACTTTATGCCACTAAATTGAAGAATTTAGTAGATGGATTTTTAGGATGTTACAATCTCCCTAGACTGGAAGTGGGAAGGAGTAGAAACCTGAACAAATCAATTATTAATAAAATTGCAGCAGTAGTTAAAATTTTCCTGAAACAAAAGCCCAGATCCAGACAGGTTTATTAGTAAATCCAAACAAATCTTCAAAGAGGACCGCTTACCTTTCCTTTTGAAGTTGTTTCAGGTTTTATAATTTTTTTTTATTCAAAACAGAAACATTACTAACAGAAAAATGACACACCAGTATTCCTGATGAATATAGGTGCAAAGATCCTTAACAAAATCCTGGTGAACTGAATTCAACTGCATATAGAAAAGGTGATCAAGTAGGAGTCATTCAGGTGATATAGGGACAAGAGGAAAAAAGTCATGGTAAAATTAGAAGAAAGAGAATGCCCCAAAGGAAATGATCTGAGAATGGGCCCAGGTTATGTATGCAGGATGTACAGAAGATGAATCCTGTCAGGCGTCCTCCTCTTCCCTCTCCCTTTACCGTACCATCTTGGGTGTATTAAATACAATATAGAGAGCTCACCCATTCCCTAGTAAAAAAGAATATAACAAGAGAAGGTTTTCCTCCTTTCTTGAGCTTTCTACATCAGAATATCCCACACCACAGCTTCTATGCCTTATCCCTGTCTGCCCAGCCCACCCCTTGTCTGTCCAGTGACACATGTGCTTTAGTGCCACACATGCTTAGCCAAGAGGAAACGAGCAGCACATGGGCTCTGGCAGCAATGCACTAGCCTCTGTTTTAAAAACATAAAGTCTGATGTTTTGCCGACTCTATTTGCTATGTGAAGATCAATCAGTCCTCAAGTAAATGTGAGTGTGGAAGACGGATCAAGGTACCAAATGAGCATTATAGCTAGATTAATCATTGCTGCTTTGTTATCTACTGCCTCATCATCTCCTTTGTCTAATCACTTAATGTTATTTTCCTTCCTTCTTGTCTAGGTTCTGTTTCTGTGCTTTCCTTTAGCTTTTTCCACAGACCCACTTACGGCCAGATCAGTCTCTTTATTCCTCCTTGGATCTCATGATATTCTGCTGCTAAAGCCTGGGACTGTGGTGAATCAGCATGACTGCACCTATGACTGCCCAGATGAGAGGTCCCTGGGGTGCTGAAAGGAAGTTGGGAGAATTCTGTGGTGCTGGAAATGGAATATGGTGCCAGAAAGCATGCATGACATGTGTTCCCCACCCCATTGGAGCTATCTTCTCAGCCCCAAATTTCTTACTTTTAAACAATGAAAGGTATTTTGGATAGGACATTGCATTGGAAGTTTCATTGTTAACAAAATCAAGCAACTTGCAAAAAATGGTCAGGAACTAGAGGACATCACATTGATCAAAGTCAGCCAGAAAAAAAGGGGATAGATACAGAATGATCTGTTGCATATGCAGAACTTAAAGATACAGAGCAAGGAGACAACAAATGGCCATAGGCAACACAATGGGAGAACTCATCTGCACAATTGAGTTGCAGTTTGTGGCCCTTGGGGGACAGAAGTGGGTTCTTTGGTGTTTGCTGTGGTGTTGGAATTATGTACGTGAGAAACCTTAATGAACAATATTGTAAACCTTAGACTTTCAATCACTTGTATCACTTGTATAACTTGTATTCCCATTGTTCATCTATTTGCTCAAGTGGCACCAATAACATCTCCATTCATTGGGAATGAGGTCGATCCATTATTGTTACTGTTTTTGGCATATTGAATACACCATGGGTAGCTTGTCAGGCTCTGTCATGACTCTGGGTCCATCCCAAGGGACCCAATCTTTTACATGTTAAAGATTTTCTGTATCACACAGGAAGATGGTTATGACTATGCATTGGTGAATTAAGTTACTCCTGGGCTTCCACCATATTTCTTAACTAAATGCCTAATTAGCCCTTACATTGATTTTAATTCCTTACACCCCAAAAAGAGGTTCCCTACATAGAACTGGATGGAACTAGGAAAAGCTATCACGCTGGCTTTGAAATGGGACAACTAATGTTTTGAGAGTTAGAGCGATAGCGTAGCAGGTAGGGCATTTGCCTTGCATGTGGCTGACCTGGGTTCGATCCCTGGCATCCTATATTGTCCCCCAGTCACTTCCAGGAGTAATTCCTTAGCAACAAGCCGGGAATAGCCTCTGAGCATTGCCAGATGCAACTGAAAAAGCAAAAACAAACAAAAAACTAATGTTTTAGTGCAAGTCCTTAGAGTAAGCCCCTTCTAACCTAAGACAAGTTGTGGATCAATAGGCTCCTGAGGGGATTGAAATGATCAATCTGCTGAGGGAAATTAAGTCTGCACTATATGGCATTATCTCCCCAGGAAATGACACTCTAATCCCGGATGTAGATAAATGTCTGACTCTCTTACTGTGTTTATACAAAAATGACTAGGAAAATTATTGAAATGGTTGTTTATCAGCCAAGCATGAGAGAAGAACAACATGCCCGAGTTTCTGCCCAATTGCCCCAGGCAGTGGGGATGTAGGGTGGGGGTGTGCCTGATGGTGCTGCCGGGTGGGAGGAAACTTTTTCTCACATCTTTGTTTTCAGAATAAAAAAGCCTTTTACCTTTGGTGTCCCCATGCCCTCAGCCTTTGTAAAATATATGTCCCTAGCAGATTTGGATTCAGTCTGTGTGGGTGGAGTGAGTTAGAGTGAGGAATGTATGGAGAATTAAAGTCTTAGATTTTCTAGATTGGTGCTTGTACTTGTCCATCTCGAGGGGATGGTCGTCAGCCCTCAACATAGCCAGGGAACCCGACAGACCCCAATACTGTTGGGACCCTGAACAGCTACAACAACACCTTATCGCTTTCTTTTCCTAATTACCTAAAAACTTATTGGTGGGCTTTCAATCAACAAAAAATAGGCTTTCAATCAACAAAAAAGATAGACTTTCAATCAACAAAAAATATTTTAAATATCAAAAGAAAAAAGAAGAAAAGTCATTGTTTGGATGTATCATCTGAAATCTGAGACTTGCTGATTGTGGAACAAGGAGATGCCAGGAAAAACTGGGTCATTCTTTTAAAAAGTGTTACAAGACATGTAGACATTGAATAAACTACCTTAACACTGAGGTTGTTTCATATATGCCAAATCAGCACTTTGATTTATGCACAAAACATAAATCAAAACTATAAACCATCATAATGTATTGCCCTTGTGGATTTTCTGAACTTCAGAAAATATCTTATACTCAGATTGATTCATTAGCTTCATAGAAACTCAGTAAGGAAAGTTTGATGAACAGAGAAGAAATCTTTACTCACTGACCCAAAATCTTAATTTATACTCTGTATATAAAATCTGTATGTATGTCTAGATTAATGCTTCTAGTGCTACATGACAAAAAAAGCTCTTTCAAAATTGAAATGATTAAAACCTTCTATTTCCAATCCCTAAAATATCTCAAATAGAAAGCAATTAAAACAGATTCATGATGCTTTATAGCTGAGGTACAAATTGGTTGTATAGTAAATCATATAATACAGAAGTGATTTTTGCACCTATGCACCTATATCAAAAATGTTCTTGAGGCTGAGGATTTGAAAAGAGATTTAAAAAAATATAACATATACGTATATATAGATATATAGATATATATGTCTCCAGAGTCACTGGATGTAATCTATAAAAATATTAAAATGTTGCAACCATCTGGGTAGCTAAACATCTGAGGTCTGTTCTTGCTCATGATTGTTAAGTATAGAGGAAATCTGGCTTCATAGATGTTGGATTTATTTTTAAAGGGAAATAGGTCAAGCAGTTACTATGTGACATCTTTTCTGGGAAATATTTGCAGCTAACTTCTTGGAGTAACCTTCCCTCAGACATTCAACTGTGTCATGGTGCCTATGTGACACAGTACTACTCGATTTTAGTTGGTTCTCCCTTCAAGATAAAGTCCTGATTTTAATAGGCAACCTAATTGATAGAAAGAAAGAATTTTTTTATTTCCTTTAAAAAAGAATAGCTGCAGAAGTTCCTTTCTCTTAATATATGGATGTTACTTTTTTTCAGAAAAAAATGAAAATAAGACCTAATTGTCACAAAACATTCTAACATTGAAATTAATGGCTGGTTTCTTCTTCAAAGAGAAAAGCTTACGAATTGCTCTGGATCAATTTAGGATTAATTCTTCAGACCCAACATTACTTTCTGGTTTACACAATGCTTTTGGCTATATACCTCAACAGTTAGAACTATTAGACTTTTTACTGATCTGCTCAGCCTAAGTCCAGCAAAATAGTCTATTAAAATGCAAGTCTTTTCCCAATAATTGAGATGATCAATTCACATCAAATAAGGCACAATTATAAATTCATGTACAATTCAAATTCTATAACAAATAATCAGTGTATAATAAAAGAAATCCTTATTTTGATGCAAATGGGATCTTTTTTATAGTCTACATAAACAAGTCCAAGTCTTTCATATTTTCAAAACAATTTTCACATTATCTTTGACATAGGGAAGCTCTATTGTGTTTTATTTTGATGTGGGAGTGTGTGTCCATGACTGTATTTTGGTAAGATATGTGACTTTCTCTCAGTGCCAAAGAGTAGAGATAGAGAAAGTTAGGCTTTTGCTGTTTTAGCACAGAATCACTCATAAAAAGAACAGAGGGTGCATGTTATGTTAGATTGTTGCCTTTGGCTAATAGATTAGGTATCAAGTGCTCTGCCAGGGATCCAATTTTGGATACTAAGAAAATCATTTAAAGAGATTTGGGTAGGAGCCATAGGATGGGGGGTGAAGTTGCCATGAGTGTGTGGCTGCCTATGCACAGTTCCTGGGACTTCCAGAGAGTAGGCTCAGAAGGCTGTTGGTCCTAATGAAAGGGCGGAAATCTTCCAAAACTCTCATTTGTAAGCTTATGATCAGACTGGTATTGCCTGTTCAGGACATCTAGAACATTGGTGAAACATTATTAGGAAGAGTATAGTAAAATTAATGACAAGATAGAAAACAAATCCTGTCAGAGCCCAAGAATATATTTGGCTCCTGCTTGCTGTGTCTGTCTGTTTCTATAAACGGTTCAGAATAGAAACCGGATGTTTAAAATCTCTCCTTCACATGCTCCCCTCCGCCTCCTGTCTTCCTTCCTCTTTAGTATTAGTAGACTTACTATTTTTAATATTTTTATTTATATTTCTACTTTTCAATATTTTCCATTACTGTGGATAACACATTAATTTTAATGAAATATTTTCTGACTCAGAATAGCTGAATCATAAAAGAAAACTTGAAATTGACATAGATTTCAAGGCAGTGAATAAATGGAATATCATTCTGTTCCTATACCCACTCACAAATGGAAAATGGTTATTTTATAAGATGATTTATACTAAATTTTAGTCTCTTTCCCTTCTGTATCTGTCTAGTTTATACCAATTTGTATCACAGAGTATAATTCAGGCACCATTCTATCTAAAATTCAAATTAATAATTAAAATGAAAGAAATACCAAAACAATATGTTGGCACAGTGCTTGCCAAAACTTTACTTTTTTATCTACAAACATATTATTAAAGAAATTCAGTTGTGATTTAAATTAAGGTATGAATTTTATTTTTCATTTTTATTCTGTTGCAGAAATTAACCTTATTTTTAATGGCAGCATTTTGATTCTTTAAGTAATTTATTTTCTCAAATCAGTAATCTTAAAAATAATTTTGAATTTTTTTTTTTTTTTTTTTTTTTGGGTCACACCAGCGATGCTCAGGGGTTACTCCTGCTTTTCACTCAGGAATTACTCCTGGCAGTGCTCAGGGACCATATGGGATGCTGGGGATTGAACCTGTGTCAGCCACATGCAAGGCAAATGCCCTACCCACTGTGCTATCATTCCAGCCCTAATTTTGCATTTTAAAGTTATTAATTGGGGCCAGAGCGATAGCCCAGCGGTCGGGCGCTTGCCTTGCACGCGCGCTTGTGCTGGCGGGATTCCCGGCATCCCATATGGTCCCCCGAGCACCGCCAGGAGTAATTCCTGAGTGCAGAGCCAGGAGAAGCCCCTGAGCATTGCCGGGTGTGACTAAAAAAAGAAAAAAAAGGTTATTAATTGACACTGAAAATTACTTAAATTGTTTAATCTAAATGCTATTTCTAAAGCTAACTTTATGATCCATGTTACTACCATAAATTAATAAGAACAGTACAGGCTTATAGTGATTTCCTTCCATTCAGCCAGATTTTGTTCAGCCAGATTTTGTTCAGTCTTCAGCAACATACATGTTCTCCTAAGTACCAGAGAGTGACCCTGAGCACAGAGCCAGGAGTAAATCCTGAGTACTGCAATGTATGGTCTCAAACAAACAAACAAAAAGAATTTCCTACTAAGGATTGTATTTTAGAAAAATATGAAAACTTCCCTTTTCTTTAAATTTTAAAGTTATGAATTACAAATTTCAGACTGGCAACTTAAATTCTATTTTAATCATGGTATGTAATATATTTATAATACAGGTTATATAAGATATGTTACAAATTTTTGTTTTTACTGTAATTGAAAAGTTTAAGTTTACTTTTCTCTAGTAAGTTAATTTTTTAGCATTTACAATGAATATCACTTTTCCTAAATATTTATATTTTATATTCCAAATAATCACTGGTATCACTTGTCTTCCCATTGATCATAAAGACTAATAAATTTTTAAGGAGTTCTTCCTATCTTATATAAGCTGAATTTATTAGAATGGCTTTTTAAATAATCAGAAGGGACCCAAAAGATTATTTGATCTAACTCCTAATGTCACCATTCTCCTTAACTCCATTACTACCCCTAACATTTTATAGATGAGAGAAAATGAGATCCCCAAATGCATTTTTAATGAGATTTTGATTTCTCTAAGTGGAGGATATTAAAGCACTTGGATAGTCTGTAGTTTTCATTTGATGATTTTATGGTAGCCACACCCAGTGGTACTCAGATCTTACCAGGGATATACCTTATTGGACTGGACTGGGCAGGAATGTGGTGCAGGGAATTAAACTTAGGGCCTTGCAAATGCCAGGTGTGTGCTCTACTGCTTAAGCTCTCTACAGGCCATAATTTTATATTTTAATGATTTTCTCCCACTAAGTCTTTCACAATTATCTTTTGTATATCTAATTTGACACCCATTTTATTTTATTTATTTTATTTTGACTATTTTGGCTACACTCTGCAATGTTCAGGGGTTCCTCCTGGCTCTGCACTAAGGAACTAGTCCTGGTGGTGCTGGGGAGGAAGGGGAACATATGAGATGCTGAGGATGGATCCCAGGTAGGCCACATGCAAAGCAAATGCCCTCCATGCTGTACTATAGTTCCGACCCTGACAAGTTAGAATAAACTTTGTCTACTCTTTCTAAATCATTCTACTTGGCTCCCATAGAATCAACAATCATATTTTCCCCCACAATCATATTTCAGAGTTCACTAAGCACCATACTTATAGAGTTCACTAAGCACCATACTTATAGAAGCAGCATATTTGGGAAAAAGCTCAAGTAATTCTAGGAATCAGAAGCAGAAGTGTCCTTTATAGTAGAAAGAGAAGTCAGCATTAGGTGTGTCCTGAAGCATTTGAGAAGCTTAACTGAAAGGAAGTGGTGATTCATTAGCTCATTCAGGTAAATTGCCACTAATCTACAAAGCTTCTATTGTACTTTGGAAAAAACTACTTAGGAGAATCAGACAATGTAAAGCCATAACAGGACTTCTGATAAAACTTCCAGTTGTATTGGAAGAATTTCTATTGCATTCTCTTTGTAGTGGAAAGAATCCAACATTGAGGTAGAAGGAAGGGAACTTCCTTATTTACTTTTCATTCTCATTTTCCTGGTTAAGAAGGACAGCTTCAACCACTTAGAAGTTGGGGTGGTGATATTAGTGGTAGATCATTGAATGCCTGAAACAATTGTATTATGAACAAGGTGTAAACGAGGTGTTTAAATAAAGTTTAAAAATTGTTGGACCAGTTAAGTATTCTTATGCCAATAAAGTTTCTACAACTATTGGCAGATAATTACTCTTTTTACAGATTTTCAGGTGCCCTGTTACTAACTCAGTTTGGGAAGCCAGTATATATCTTTCACAAAGTCCTGCAAGGATTGCTTTCTTTAGGAAGTTGGATGGCAAAGAAAAAAGATTTTAATAGCTGTATACATGCTAGAGTGAAGAAACCATGACTGGTCATGCTTCCTGACTTTAATCAATACTATGAACCAATAACAATTAAAACAATATAGGGTCTAGAAATATACCCACATATACATGGATATCTAATCAGTAATAAAGGAGCCAATGTCATACAGTTGGAAAAGGAAAGCTTCTTCAACATATGGTTTTGGGGAAAGCGGTCACATGTAAACAATAAAATAAACTAGGTCTAATCCCATACACAAAATCAACCCAAAATGAGTTAAATTTAGATGTATAATGCATAAAATACAGAACTGATACACTCCAGAATCTCAACATCAGGAATATACTTGGAGATTCAACTCCAATGCAAGGGCAACCAAAGCAAGAATTAAAAAATGAGTCAGGAAATAATTGAAATTGTAGAGTCATGCACTCGTGAGACCCCACCTTTCTTCAATAGCACTCTGCTCCACCACCACCCCCAACCAAGCACTAAAGGATGTCACCCTAGTTCCTCTGCTAAGTCTAACACAGCAAATAGGCACTTTCATTACATAAGGTTGACCAGGTTCTATGCCTAGCACCCCAAGTGGTGACCCCAACTCACCAGAAGTGATCCCTGAGTGCAGAGCTAGAAAAAAACCTGAACACAGCTGGGTGTTGCCCACCCTCCTCACTGCCCCTCTCCCACCCCAGTAAAAAGAGTGTCAGACCCACACAGTGCATTGTAGGCCTGTACCATTAAGCAAAACACCACTGATAAAGAAATTAATACAAAATTAAGAAGACAACCTAGTGGCGGAGCGATAGTCCAGAAGGTAGGGCGTTTGCCTTGCACATGGCCAGCCAGTGCCGGCCCGGGTTCGATCTCCGGCATCCCAAATGGTCCCCGAGCACCGCCAGGAGTAATTCCTGAGTGCAAAGCCAGGAGAAACCCCTGAGCATTGACGGGTGTGTGACCCCAAAAAGGAAAAAAAAAAAGAAGGCAATCTACCAATGAGAAGAAAAAAAATTTACATCATACTTCTTACAAGGGTTAGCATCTAAAATAGAACAAGAATTCACACAATTGCGTAGCAAAAAAGCGGCAAGCTGTCAATGTATAAAAATTGACCAAATGGGGTCCTGAGAACTGTCCTGAGTGCAGCAGGTAGGACGTTTGCCTTGTATGGGGCTGACCCAGGTTCAATCCCTGGCATCCCATAGGGTCCCCTGAGCACCGCCAAGGGTAATTCCTGTGTGCAGAGTCAAGGCTAACCCATGAGCATCACTGAGTGTGACCCTAATTTTTTAAATTCGTCAAACATCTAAATGACACTTGTCAAAAATAAAAGATGAAAAACAAAAATCCAGACACATGATAAGAAGGTCACCATTACTGATTATTAGGGAAATTCAAATCAAAACTACGATGAGAAACCACCACACTCCATGTGAAAATATCCAAGTAATAATGACTATATATAAATGACTGCTTGGGAGTAAGAGTTATAGTACAGCCAGATGAAAACTTGCTTGGCATAATCTATCCAGGCTTGATCTCCAGCACACATGTGATCCCTGAGCACTGCCGGGTATTACCCAAACAAACAAAGAAGTTTGGAAGATTGGAAATAACAAGTGATAACAATGAACTCTGGTAATTTTTTGGTGGAAATGTAAATGATCTAGCCTCCCTAGAAAACTGAATGAGATTCCTTTAAATAAGTAAAATACGCAAATTTCATATGATACAGTCATATGGCACTGCCAGGTGGTATCTGAAAAAATATAAAAACACTAATCCAGAAGGATATATTAATAGCAGCATTATTCACAATAACTAAAATATGGACCAAGCTAAATGACCTATGCAAATGCTCAGCTAAAGAAAACTATAGAGACCTGAGTTTCCCCAAGACAGAGGGTGGATAGGAGAGAAGCAGACCCTCTGATTCAGTGTGTGGTGTTGGCACCATGCATGAACACTGTTATGAATAGCATTATAAGCCATGGCTTTAAATTTAAAAAAAGAAAACTATAGCATGTCTACTGAACAAAAGACTTGAGTCCCGGCTGCTGTGCTCTCTCTCCATCTCCCAAATGCATATTCGTATATTAAAAGCCTTGAGGAACAAAAATCAAGTTAAGGCACATGCCTTGCATGTGGCTCACCTAGAGTTAATTCACGGAGCCATATGATTTTCCACCATCACGTGTGGCAGCTCTAAAGGCATCTGAGCGCCACAAGGTGTGGTCTTGGTGTTCTTCCAGCACTTCCAGGTGGTCCACATACTCCTGGAACCACAGAGCCTGAGTATCACATCCTCTGCCCCTAGCATTGAACTAACAGCCTTGTTGGCAGTGAATCAACTGAAGCCAGTACAAAACTTGAAAATTCTCAGAAGTACTAATCATTAGAAAAGTTTAAGCTTTCTTTAATTCAAGAACTAGCATATGTGGAAATATTTATCCAAATTGAAAATCTTCAAATGAAGTACTATAAAAATGCTTTGAAGAAAAGTACCCAATTGTCAGGGATGCCGCTGGGGTCCCTGACAGTGTCAGGACAGAAGTTCTCTTCTACCTCCGAGGACACTGGGGAAATGAATGAAAACTCACATGAGTCCGGCGCAGTTCCAAAAAAGGCTTTTAATAGTACAAAAGCTCTACCACAGCAATCCAATATAATGAAAGAACTCTAGCTCTAGTCAGAACTTAGACCATACAGAAGAGCCTGAGTCTCCCACCAAAGAGAGAGGATCTCACTTGAGAGGAGTCCTACCCAAAAGAAGGAGCAAAAAGCCAAGGAGCAAAAAGGCCAAAAGTCAAGGGGCCTCAAGTCAGTCCCCTTATATACACCAAAGTAATCCAGGGAGGGTCAGGGAGGTGACAGGGAGGTGTCAACAAAGAACCCTAAACAGATTATATAAGGCGGTGACACACTCTATTACAGGTATAAACAAAGATTATGCCAAGGACTAATCCCGAGATTATCTCTTATGTAAAACACTGGAGGGAGGGAGAGAGAGAGAGAGAGAGAGAGAGAGAGCTGGTATAAAGTAATACATCTTAATTTCATGAGCTTCATGTAATTTAGATGGTACACACAAGGTCCTTCTTATTTATTATCTGCACCAGGGTGATTCTGAGTATCTTGTTTTCTGTATACTAAAAGGGTCACACTCGCCTGCTTGAGAGCAAACTAGTATGATCCTTCCCATAATCTTCCTATAGTCTCAACATAGCCAGGGTGGTAGTTTCCTGGTAAATTCTAACTGTCCCACGCTGGGTGCAGTGGATATAAATAGGAGCTTTGCCCAATCTAGAAAACATAGAAGTCTTAGTAGATGGATAAGTCAGAAGTTATTCAGAGTCAAGGTGACTTCTGTAACTGCCACACCCTCTAGCAGTGTTTACATAGAAGAGAGGTCTCATTAGAATGAACCTTGGTTTAAGTAGCTGTTGAGTGGGCAAAACACCAAAGCTCCCAGATTAGCTAAATCTGTCATCCATCCAACACCCAATGACGTAAATAACTTTCTAGAAGTAAGTCCAAGAGTGGAAATGACCCACTGTAACCTTTCATAGAGGAGCTGAATAATTCTCCCTTGCATTGTAGTCACCATTTGGGGGAGGGAAAAGCATTGGTCCACACCCACTGGCACTGGGGAGTGTGTTGGAGCACTACACCCAGTTCTGTGATCCAGAGTTCCTCACTGTGATGCTCAGAAATCATGAGGTGCAGAGGATCAATTAAGGGTCCTCTGCATGCATGTCAAGCACCATTGCACTTTACTCACCTCTCTACTCTCCTTTCCATCCTTTGATATCTACTCCAACTCTGTTTTCTAATTAGCATCTTGTTTTCTTTATACTATTTGCTGTGAATACCAAGTTCCAGTTTTCTCTCTCATGGGCATCCTTGAGAGCCTCTGACTCATGCAGACACAGGCACTGTCAGTGGAGTCTGCAGTGTACAGGTGAAATTTGGGGATAATTGATTTGAGATCAATTATATCTTGCCAAGCAATGAATTCAAACAGAACCAGGTCATGGATGACCAAATTATCTCTGTTGTCACCATTCTTCTTATGAGGAGCAAAGTGGTATAAGCATCTATTTTTTTCTTTCTGTTTATGGGTTCTCTAAGGAGAGTTTCATTATTACATTGTCCCATTTAAGAATCTAAAGCCATTATGTGTGTCTATGGAGGGAGAGAGAATATTTATTGTCTCCATAGACAGGATTTATTAATTTATTTATTCAGTAGCTTTAAAAGATGTTTAGAGGCTGGGAGATAGGACAGGATTAGGATATATGCCAGACAAAGTGGGTTGGATCCCTGGCACCACATGGCTTCCTGAGCTGATGGTCCCGAGCACCTGAACAGCACCACATCTTCAGACAGGAGTGTGAAATTGTAGCCAAACAATTTCACAGTATACCCAGTACAGAAGCACCACCCTACCTGTTTAGGATTAAGCACACACCCTGCCTTAATTCCATATTTTAATCCCTTCTCTCACCCTACCTGATTGGCTGACACAGAGCTCCCACCCTACTACTGATTGACCGATACAGAGTTCCCACCCTACTTTCCCCTTTCCCCCAACTTAAATATCCCTGTTCCACCTAATAAAGCAGAGTTATTCCACCAAAATTGTTCATTTAGTCTTCTTTGTGGGTGCTCTAATCGACCTACTTTGAGGGTGTTCTATTCACTCAAGATCAACCTCACCAGCCACATCAACAGGAATCACAGATCAGGTTAGCTAAGCATTACCAAGAGTGACCCTAGGGAACTTGACCACCATTTTTGAGCCCCCTACCAAATTACATCTTGTACATAAACTTTGAGATATTTACTCGGTGTTAAATATGGTAACAAGGTTCTGAAGCAAGTTTTGCAAGTGGACAACCTGGGTTCTTTCATGGAAACCACATAGGCTCCCAGAGCCTTCCCAGGTGTGATCCTTGAGTAGAGTCAGGAATAAGACCTGACCTTGGCTGGGGAAGAAGGAAGAAAAAAAGGAGGAAAAGGGAGCAGGAAGAGAAATCAATAGTGAAAGAAAGCATGTCAGCAATTGCCTTAGATGTGGGGTGAAGGGGTGAAGAAAGACATTATAATTACAATGAATGGGCATGAGAAAAATTTTAGGAGGGATGGATAGGTTCATTGCATTGATTTGGGGGATGGTTTCACAGTATATAAATCTTATCAGGGTATACTTTAAATATCAGCAGTTTCTTATAGTTCAGATACTCTTGCCAGTGCTAGCTGTAGCCTGGAGTACCTTTCCCTAAGTCTGCTTAGAGACTTAATTCTAAATAGTCAGGACAGCTGTTACCTTTTTACTGAAGTATTTTTTAATTTTTTCAACTAGCACTTTGATTATTTTTAATCAAAAATAATAATCATTTAATTATATAGCTTACCATACTGTGACCTCCTTAAGAACATGAACCATATCTTAATCATTTTTGGTATCTAGTCAGGCATTCAGGAGGCATTCAAAGAATGAATTTATTTTCCCCTCTTTTCTTTTTTAGCCCCTAAAACATGTACAAGAGATTATTGGAGAGATAGTTCAAGGGGTAAGGTATTGATCCTGGTTTAATCCCCAGTTCCACATATGATTCCCTGAGCACTGCCAGGTGTGAGTCCTGAACACAGAGCCAGAAGTAAGTCCTGAGCACTTCCATATGTGGTTCACTGTATCACTGTATCACTGTCTTCCCGTTGTTCATCAATTTGCTCCAGCGGTCACCAGTAACATCTCCATACGTCCTGTCACAAGCAAGTGTAGCCCAAAGGCATCCGCTTGCTCCAAGGACAGGAAGACCCTCAAACCATTCTTCAGGTCATGGAATTGAAGTCTATAATTGTTACTAGTTTTTGGCATAACAAATAAAACATGGGTAGCTTGCCAGGCTCTCCCATGTAGGCGGTATACTCTCAGTAGAAGGCTCTCATCTTGAACATTTACTGATGAAACTTAAAGGGGAAAGATCAGGTTTTCTCTTGGATGGAGCTCTGAGGAACTATGGAGTCTGGATGTTGAGAATGACTGACCGACCACATGATGTGTGGGTTGCTCTGGCTTCTTGATAGGCTTAATGGGATGATGGGTATCAATTAGAATCTGTCTAGAACTGTATACAGTGTATAAATGTGAAAGATCCTGGGAAGGACCTTATCCTAAAATCAGTATTATCTAAGAATATCGGCCACTTGCCAATGGAGCTGTGGGTCTGGCCTGGGTGGGTCTCTCTTCCGGAGTAGCTGGCATGGAGGTGGAGGAAAGGGTGGAGCCCAAATCTCAGCTCTGAGTCTGGCCAGCATGGTCTCTCCCCACATGTGTGAGCAAATTCTTGGAGCAATGTTGAACTCGGCCAGGAGCTGGCCGAGCCCCTTACCCGGAGGTCAGCTCTATAGGTTGCTTCCATATGTGGTTTAAAAACATAAATCATAGAAGCAAAAAAGTAATAGACAAAAATAATTTGATGTACGTATATCACTTCAAGATAATAATATATATGTAAAAATCACTTATCTACATTCTCACATTTGGAATGACTACTCAATATGTGTCGGGCGCTCCGCGGGGTCCCCGACAGTGCCGGGAAGCGAGTTCCCTTCTACCTCCGAAGCCGGCGAGGAATGGATGGACACTCAGGAATCCGATGCAGTTTTAAAAGGCTTTACTTATCACAGGTTCAGGCATACAAATCAGCAAAAGGAAAAACCCGATGCTTAGGATTCCAGGCTAGAACCCCAGCCACGTGTAGGCCAAGATGGCGACCACCACGTGTAAAACTTCCAAGGGGAATAAACGCTCACAAGGCGAAATCCCACAGGGAAGAAGAAGCCCGGGAGAGGCGGGGAACGGGCTAGTTTATACCCCCCCCCCGCAACTCAGACCTTCCTCCCATTGTTATGGAAAGCAGGGAGGGTCCAATGCCCTCAGGTAGTCCCTCCCTGCATCTCACCTAGGGCCTTTACTGTGCTAATGTTTGAGCCGGAATGCCTTTGAAATGTAGAGAAGGGGGTTTCTGAGATGGCAGGTCACTGTACCAAAGACCAACACCAATGCCAGTTAAATATTTCTTTACAAGTCTCCTCTACTTCATTGTAGTTTTATATTTTATCAGGGAGCCATGCTTGTTTGTTTGGAAGCAAACAGCATTTCTCTCTGGTCTAATTACTTAGGTGTCCTTACGTGTTCAGGCTAATATGCTGGTAAGATCTAGCTAGTCCCACGATGATTGTGATAGCATGGCAGAATATTTATACCAGCTAGTACAGCATACATGGTCGGATAAACTGCCACATTTAGACTACCCCCTTATCTATGGAGTGATTTGCGGGAGGCAATCCAGAGCAGATGCAGCGGCCCTTAGGAGTCCTGCAACAAATATGTATTCATATAATTATTATCATTAAATCTGAAGTTTTATTGCATAATGATGTGAATTAGTAAATATTACTCTTAATTTTGTCTGATTCAACTTTTCTCTGATTCAACTTGACAGGCTCCCTTACTCTATTTGGGTCATAGAGTAAGGGAGACACACAGTTCTATTATTGTACTAGTAACAAAACTTCATTTTGTTATTTGTTTGACTTCACTTTGTAAAGTTTGTAGGCATTTTTAATGGAGCTGCTTATCAATGTTGCTAACAATTATATAGATGTCTTTGACTTTATAAATTTTATGATAGTTTTCTACTTTTTTTGGCTTCTGTGATAAACAAAATTATTCCAGAATGGTAAGTCACAGAGGTTTTGAAATTTTTTAGTCACGCACATTTGGCATTTCACACAGTTATTTCTATGTGATAAAATAAGGAGGTAACATAGAATTGGCTTGGATAAACAATTTTTTTCTTTATTTGGCCAAATAGAACAGCTTTAGCAAGGGAGAAATTATCACTTCTTTAAACATCTTAATAATTGATTTAGTGTTTATTAACAAATAATAGAATATCACGGTTATAGTTCTATTATCTCTATTATCTAAAATTCACTGTATCTATCACCAAAATTCAGTGTAATCCCCCATAAGCAGCACCCTTTTGCTTACACTCCCATACCTGTCCTCTTGGCCTTCAGTCATCACCATAGTTTTGGCCAAATCTAGTAGTTAGTTGAGCTATTCTTTGCCAGATCCTTAGCTTTACTTATTTGTATTCCACCTATGAGTGAAAGCACTTGATAGTTGTTTTTCACCTTATTTACCTAATACATATAACTACCTCATTTCATTAATTTTGTCTTTAAAGATACAATTTCATCTTTTATAATGGAAGAGTAATATTGAGATGTATCGTCTTGATCTGGCTTGTTGTGAGGCTCTGCTGGGGTAACAGGCCAGGGATAGAACCTGCCATCCCTCCCAGGAGCCTCATGGGCGGCTGGGCACAGGGAATGCTGGTAACAGCTCTGCCCCATGTCTGTGAGTCTCTGGATAAGCATACCTGGGCCGGATTGAAAAAAAAATCTGCTGCAGGGTGGATGTTGATGACCCAGGACTGTGATAGACTCGTCTGCTGGATGGAGTTCTGGGCGGATGGAAAAAAAAAAACTGCTGCAGGGTGGGTGTCGATGATCTGGGCTGTGATAGGCTCCTCTGCTGGATGGAGTTCTGAAGAGAGGGAGGTCAGAATGTGGAAAATGGCGGCCCTCATGGAGTTGGGGGGCGGTGTCATCTGGCTTGTTGCGAGGCTCTGCTGGGGTTGCGGGCCAGGGCTAGAACATGCCATCCCTCCCGGGGGCCTCATGAGCTGCTGAGTTCAGGGAGAGCTGGTAGCACTTCTGCCCAATGTCTGTGAGTCTCTCACAGACATGGGGCAAAAAATAATTTGTTTTATTTTTATTATTTTTAAATAAAACAAATATGACATCTAAAGTGTTCAATGGTTTGAAGCTCTTTATGTTCCTGGAGCGAGCAGATGCCCTTGGGCTCTACTAGCATAAGACAGGACATATGAGATGTTACTGGAGCCTGCTAGAGCAAATTGATGATGAACGGGAAGGTAGTGATAGTGATAGTGATAGTGATAGTGATAGTTATAGTGATCTTCTTGATGCACTAAAATATACTCTTTATCTCTCCCAATTTTAACACCTTGGGTTTGTGACCCATACATATCTGAAAGTGCATTGGTGTTCCCACTTGACACTTTAAATACAGAGTTGTCATTTCATAGTTCTTTGTTACTATTATGCCTGCCTGTTCACCTACAGGGTTATACTTTGCTGTATTTGACTGGATAGTGCTTCTGGAATTTCTCTTCTCATTTTTTTTTAAAAGTGGGAGAAAGTGGCATAAGTTAGGCAGCCTCCATGGTCTTTATTTCACCTCAAAAGCTCCAGATATTTCACATGAGAACTACTTTCAAACAAGATTTAGGTACCTGTGGAAGGAAAAAGGAAATTGGTGCTTTTAGCTGGAGACCAACATTCCAGTTAGACTCACTCTTGTTTCTGTAGTAAAGGTTTCTGTTTTCTAGCACCAAAGCACATTGTTTATAGAAGTTAATGTCATTTTCTCTCAGATTATAAAATCTTCAGTTTAAACCACGTGTTATCAATTTCAGAAGTGTCACTATGAAGAACCATATTGAATGAATGATTAATTCTAGGAACTGAATTTGTTTTCATTTAAAAGCTGTAGGATGATGTTTAGGATTAAAATATGATGATGTATATATGCTCTTAGTTTTTTTTTCACCAAGTCTTAAGGATTTAAACTCACTTCATTTTCAAACGATTTTTCAACCCTTTTAAGCTATGATATAGCTCGGTCCAATCAAAACAAAATAAACTTTTAAATGAGGGACTGAATACTTATTACATGATAAGTAACCTGCTGGCTATGTTAAGATAAATGAAACAATTAGTAGCTAGGTAGGAAGTGAGGGAAAAGTCCCTACTTGTTCCCACCAGCCTCAGGTGTTAAAGGCTTTCATAGAGCTTTGCATAGGACCACTGAAGAGAGACACAAATCTAGCCGGGGAGACACTGGGGAACTTTATGGAGGAAGAAATGCCAGAAATTAACTTTAGAGATGTAGTAGACTGAACGCCAGGCAAAGGAAGATGGAGCAAAGCTCTGGGAAGAAAAGTAGCTAATGTGGTGGAGGAACTAAACACAGGTCAGTATTGATAGAGTGGAAGGGAGGTAGTGGGGAATGCATTGGAGATTCATGCCAAGGAGCTGGCTCTATCCTGTAGTAACTGGGAGCCAATGAAGGATTTTCAAAAGGCATAATAGTAGATTTGCATTTCAAATAGCTCACTCTGGTGGCAGCATGCAGGATGGATTTCAGAGCCAGATAGGGAACCCAGCTAAGAAATGATGAATTCCTCAAATAGAGATGAAGAGGTGGGCATGAATTACAGAACTATTTAAGAAGCAAAAATGGCTAGTGACTGATGTAGATGAGGGGAGAAAAGAGGAATCAACTGTTTTTTTCCTCCTTGTTACTTACTATTTGTGTCTGTTCTTAAGTCTTAATTCCAGCAATACATTTTTACATAGTAGGAATGAACCATCAGAATGCCTTAAAAGTCAATGATTTTAAATCATATTTGTTGATTGTGTTCTAAGTCAGTTTAAATTGCCCCTAAAGAAAATGTATACTTTTATTTCAAATTTATGTGGCACAATTTTATTACCATTTAAACTAGGGTGTTTAGTTTTACATTTAAATCCTGAATAATGAGTCCCAAAAAATATATCAGGGAAATGATTGCAGTTTACCAACTCCAGTGTACCATTTCCAAACATAGCCAAAATTTAACTTGCTCTCACTTCCCAATGATACTAAACCCTCCTCCCTTAGAGCATTTACCATATATCATGCATGTCCTTGATGGCAAATTAAAGTCCTGTACAGTAGAAACACCCAAATACATATATAACACAGTACAGGAAGTGTAAAATTATACTTTGGTCAATCAACAATGACTCTAAGCAATAGTTTATTTCTAAGAGAACAATGAAAATAATAAATCAACTCAAATAATAAAAACACAATACTAGATTGGTTATACTAGCATATTGCATATATTCCCTACAGTAGAATTATAAAATATCAATAAGACCATTTTAAAAAATGCAGTAGGGTTGACAACATAAAATGTTCAAAATATATCTCCAAAGAAAGAGGAAAATTAATATGCACTATATGGTTCCTTTTTAGTAGATGATGTATGTATGCACAATATCACAAACTCTTCATACTCTAGCTTTGTATGAGTATGGACTCACAATTTTCTTCATTACGATTTTTATGTATCCTCCTGAATTTGTATGTATTCCAACTTGGAAACTTCTAGAATTTCCAAAAGTCTTCATATGCACAAAGATAGTATTTATCTATATGAGACTATAAAAAGAAATGGCGAGCACTGGTACTATGCATCCATTAAAACTGGTGAGCTTACCATTAAGGTTGAGTGAGCGGTTGAGGGGAACACCCTGAGACTCCAGTCTGAGGTGAAGGAAAGCATATAGTCTAGTGGGGGAAGTGGTGCTTAATTTTGCATGCATTAAATCCTGTCATTAACAGTATTGTATATTAAAGTGATTCCAATAAAATTTAAAACAAAAGAATATAATATTACAGAATCCATTAATACCAACTCTGTCCTTTAAGACTTTTGTAGACTCTTCCACTCTGGAACTTTTTAGGATTTCTCTGTTTATCCCTCGCTCCATGTTTTTAGATTGTTTCCTTATGTTATAAGAACTGCAAGTACCTGAGTCCTTTATTATGTGGAACAATCTTACTCTGCCCCAGTTCTTGCCTTGAAAAAAAAATTTATTTTGCTTTTTTTTTTTGGGGGGGTCACACCGGCGACACTCAGGGGGTTACTCCTGGCACTTTGCTCAGGGAATTACTCCTGGCGGTGCTCGGGGGACCATATGGGTTGCCGGGGATCTAACCCGGGCGTGCAAGGCAAACGCCCTACCGGCTGGGCTATCGCTCCGGCCCGCCTTGAAAATAATTTTTATGTACACATATATTCAAACATATTAAAACTAACTTTGACCTTAATTAAAAAGTAAGTTTAATGTTACAACTTTGCATATATTACTCTTTTTATTTGGTGTGTATAATACTCTAGAATAATTTCTGCAATGACCATGTGTTAGTCTGGTCCAATGAAAGGTAAAATAACAGTTCAAAGAATTGCATAGCTCAGGTTTTGCCTAGGGCAGTGCTTCTCAACTGGAAGCCATATGCCCTCTTGTGGGTCATTAGGATATTCCAAGGAAGTGAGAAGCTGTTGGATTAATCTTTATTTTCAGCCCTACTTGATAGCCCTACTTTTGATTTTAAATGAGGGATGGCTTCTCTCTTTCTCATAAGCCCTTTAGATATGCTTATGTTAGTACAAAAGATTTTTTTGTATATTGTATAAAAACAGAACTGTTAAGACTATGCATTGGTGAATTAATGATTTCCGGGTATCTGTCATATTTCCTAACTAAAAGCCTCAGTTTTCTTTAGAGTGAATCTAATTGCTTACATCCCGAAAAAAGGTCCCACCATGGGACTGAATGAACCCAGGGCAAGAAGTAATGAGTGAAATAACCCTGACCTGGACATGGAACAACTAAGTGTCCTACACAATGTTCTGAGAGCAACGTCTTGGTGCAAGCTCTGTTCTGACCCAAAGATAGAGAGCAAAGTGACTGAACAAGCTCTGTTCTGACACAAAGATCAGCAGTGGATCAGTAGGACCCTGGGGGATTGGGAATGATCAATCTGGTGAGAGGAATGCAGTCCAGATCTCCCAAGGAGCAGTCACTCTATATATGCAATTCCAGGTGTAGATAAATGTCTGTATCTCTTACTGTTTTTATACAAAAATGATTAGCAATCATTATTGAAATGATTGTTTATCAGCCAAGGGTAGAAAACAATTAGCCCAAGTTTCCACCCTATAGCCCTGGGAGCTGGGGTGTGGCCCCCTGGTGGTTTTGCCTCATTTAGGGGAAAGCTTCCTCCCACCTCATTGTTTTGAGATAAAGGGCCTTTACCTTTTGTAAAGTATATATCTTTTGTAAAGTTTATGTCTTTTGTAGAGTATATATGTCCGGTAGATTTGATTTTGGTGGTGGTGTGTATGTGTGGAGTTAGTTGAAGTGAGGAGTGTGTGGAGGATAAACTAAAGCCTTAGATTTGCTAGAACTGGTGGTTGTGCTTCCTTGTTCATCAGTCAGAGGGATGGTCGTTGGCCTGAACATGGCCAGGGAACCCGCAGGACCCCAGTATCTGTTGGGGATCCTGATTAGCCCCAACAAGAAGCCATGACTGCAACTAGTGGGACAAGAGAGACACTGGGATGAAATAGAATTGGAAGGTGGAAAGGTTGAGGATCCCTATCTGGGGAATCTTTCCTGACTAATCATTTCCAAAGAGCCTTAGAATCTTCTGTTTTTCCATATTGTGCTCTTAATTTTTTTCCATCCCGAGCTAGTGAAAGCCCTGTTACTACAGGAAAAAAAAATCAGTTTTATGCTTTCATCCAAGTTCTCAGACTCTCCTTTGGTTCACTCTCCTTTGGTTCATAACCATCATTAATCTCTTTTCCCTTCTTTCTGCAAGATTCTTTGAAATCCAGAAAATGAATATGGAACTTAATGGGATTTTCTTCCTTTTTCAGGAAAGTAGATCTAATTTTGAGTGCATGCACTGTGCCAGGTAAGGTTCTGGATCTGATTCTTCAATAGACTCTCAAATCATAGATTTTGTGATCCAGTCTTTACACTCCCTTTCTGATTTTTTCAAGTCTGAAATGTGAGTGTCATTAGGCCAGGACATGTCTGTCTTGCTTGTCACTGATGCCCGAGGGTCTCTAACAGTGTCTGGAACACAGGAGACAATCAAAAGATGTGTCATTATGTAATAGAAAAGATATTTGTTTCATTATCATTCATTTTCTATATTTTTTTTCTTTTGAGGTCACATCTGGCAATACTCAGGGGTTACTCCTGGCTCTGCACTTAGGAATTACTCCTGGTGGTGCTTGGGAAACCATATGGGATGCTGGGGATTGAACCTGGGGCAGCCGTGTGCAAGGCAAATGCCCTACCCACTGTACTATAATTCTGGCCCCACATTTTCTAGAACTTATTAAATACGATAATGCTGGAGCCAAGGAGACAACTCAAAGACTTGAGTGCATGCTTATGTACAGTAACCCTGAGATCAACCTGTACTACATGGTCCCCCAAGTACTGCCAGTAGTGATCCCGGAGTTCACTGCTGCATGTATCCCCAGGAACCATCAGGTGTATGTCCCCACAAATCCATAAATATACTGATACTTCTTGAGGAAGGATGATATAATGAAAAACATTCTAAGATTCTAGTAAAGCATAATGTGGATAAGGACAGGCTTATCATAAAATTCATCTTGAATTAGAGTTTTATTTGGCATTCAAATAGCCGTCTGTCTCCTGTCTCCAGGCTGGACTTGGTGCTTTCCTAGGCAGTTTGTGACTCTGTTACATTCTATTCTTAGCTGGCAGTAAGTCACAGGTTAAATCCACAAGATTGGGGCAATATAAAAACCAATACCTGAAGACTCCTAGGTTAGAGAATGGCCAGTATTCTCTACGTTGACTTTCCCTTTGGCTTCATTTATTATAAATTGTTTTGTTTCTGAAGGCTGTTCCATAGAAACCAGAAAGGATATTGTTTAAAAAGTAGGCTGCTGTTCTCAGTGTAGCATATTAGCCCACTGTGATCTACAAGAGTGTGAGTCACAAACCCACGTCTGTACATTTCTGATAAAGTGAGAACGTTCTGGATGTAATAAAATCCTGTTAAGAATGATTAAGTTATCTCATTTTCCATCACATTTTGAAATGTTAAGCTGATAGAATAATGGCTATACCAAACTATGTAGATTCCTTCGTCTATAGAAAAACATTTTCATTGATTTATTATTTGTTAACAACACTATAGAATTTCAGTTACAGTTTTACACTATGGCTATCGTTTTGTGTGCAAGACTCACCACAACTACCACCAAAGTTCTAGTTATAACAAAATATTTTTAAAATTATGTAATTCAATCTTTAATCCAAGTTGTATTTGGCTTATTTTCTTCAAAGTACATATTTAACTGGAATGTGTGTTTAAAGTTCAGCTTTGTACGTGGTATTCCTATGATAATTTAGTACATAAAATAAGATGTTTACAAAAGCCAACCTGAGACTGATATTATACAGCAGTTTAGCAGCAAATTTCCACTTTGGGTATTTAACAATAATTGGACTCTTTCTATTGGCTTTATATAAACTCAGATTAGTAGTAAAATTTAAGTACCAGCCTATTTGGCAAACTCTTACACTTCAAGCAGTCACAAATTTGCTTCTGATTGTGCTTTTCATTCACACCTAGCTCAGATTTTTGCCTGATCCTTTTTTAAATCCTCTAATTTACATACTGGGTAAATTTAAAATGAGAACAGATGAATGCTGCTAAACTTTTCTATTTTACTAATGAATATGGTATTTTGCTTCAACTATCTAGCTTCTTTATATTCAGTGACCTTTTAAATCATGAAATAGATACTTCTTTTCATATATACTGAAAAAGATAGATCATTAGTATTGTCTTCCCTTTGAGATGTGTCTGAGAATAAGAAGCCACACAAAGCAGCTGGGAACATCTTGTAATGGGGTGAAAATTCAGAGATTCCTGCTCACAGGCTCACACCTAGTCATCTGTGCACGGGCCTCTTTTACATTAGAGCTGTAGGAGGTGATGCGTCCACTCTAAATGCAATTCTCCTGGTTCTGCAGCCACAGAGTTCCATAGTCAGTATTATAGTCTTCATATGTGGGTGTTAGGCATTTTTTTACTCATATTTTAAGTATGAGTAAAAAAAGAGATAATGGGTTTCTTTTCTTTTCTTTTCTTTTTCTTTTTTTTTTTTTTTGAGTAACTACTATGGATTTGGCTCAGCTATGTGTAATAAATTACTTCATTTACTGTTATCTCATGGTATTGTTGGTAGTAATAATCTTATTTCCCAAAAGAAGTAAAGTGAGACTTAGAGAGGTATCAAAGAAAGAAACAGATAGATGCTGATACTAGTTAAAGCAGTAGAAACAGGTTTTATTTAAGTGACATTGTAATAAGATAAAAGACCTCTATGTAAAATTGGACTTGGTTCAAATATAACAAGAGAAGAATGGGGAATATGACAAAGGGGGTTTAATAGCCAAAGAGCAGATAGGGAAAGGGAGGACCAGGCACTTGAAAATTACTAAGGAGAATATCAGGATGAATGTTGATTCTTGCTAAACAACCTTAACAAGATGGCATGAAAGTAGGTTTAAGTGATCAGTTTTCAGATGTGGAATTTGAATCAGTTGAGTAGGTTGGTAACTCTAAAAGTGTGAGAGATTCTTTCTATATTGACAGGATTTTTGCTAAAACTCATAAATACAGGTCTAAGAGGGGTAGATACAGATTTCCAATATTGAGAAGAGAACTGGAAAAACCCACTCAAATTCAATCAAGGAGAATCTTCACAGAGCTTAAGTTGCTAAGTAACAAAGGTTTCTAAGACCTATGCTCTTTCAAAAACCTGTTTCTCCTCCTGGGTACATAGACCTATATTCCCCGCTAGATGGTGAACACATTGAGAAAACAGTTCTTCATGCAGCTTACATTTATTTGCACAGCAATGCACTTACTTCATAACTAGAGAAGATTTAAATAATCAACAAATAGTTCATTCAGATTCTGGGTATCTGGAAGGTCAAAGGAAAATTCATGGTCAAAGTTAATACTTGATGAAGTGAATAGATACCATCATCACAAACTTTGTTATAGTATTAATTTTAATAGCAAAAGCCATACTAATTTTAAAGTTACATGTATTGCTCAGGTAAAAATACCATAATTTTTAAGACAGAAAATTTATGTCACCTTTTTTAAAGAAAAACACAAAACATTTTATACTCTCTTTCAGAATAAAGGAATTCAAGGTTTAAGAGCTATAGAAAAAATGTTCTAGGGAAACTTGAAGTTTTCTTTTACCCTCACACAAAATATCCAATTGCTACACACTTAGTGCTTTACATTGTGGTCATACTCAATTGCACGAAGGGATAGAACAGTATTCAGAGATGGGATGCTCAGAAACTTAATAGACTACCCTATTTTTAAACTGTCTCACTCCAAATTTACTTGAAAATAATTACTTGATAAAAAGTCTGACCATTCTCACTATTTCTTACTTTGCAACCCCTATATATTCAATCCAAATTTACTAAATGTGTTAGTTAAGTGATTTCTCCTCAGAAATTACTGGATGAAGCATGAAGAACTTATCTTTATAGAGTGCCTGTTTCTCAGCTTTATTTCCTTGGTTTTGAACAGAAAGTCAGGTATATTCAGGCCTGAGGAGAGTGGGCAGCTTGTGTTTTCATCCTAGATTCTAACCTGGCTGGTCCAAAGATTGTTTTATTAACTTTGTGACTGGCCTGGTAATACTATTAAAAAATATCAAAAATAAAACTGAATAAGAATTATAGGTATGTCATACATGCTAGAAACACTATGCTAGAAACACTAATGCTTTGTAGTAAATTAACCTATAATTCTTTTTTTGGTCAGGTATTTCCCACCTTGTTAAAATTAGTTTATAGATTTTAATTTTTCTTTATAGAAATAATATTGTAAATTCAGCATGTTGATCCTGAAAAGTGTTGACACAGGAAAAATGTATCATAAAGCTGAAAAATAAATTCATATAAATGTTTGCATTCTTTATGGTTGGTTTTGGATTCAAGGCATAGATTTTTTTTAAGACTTGGACAAAATAATGAATGCTGAAAAGTAGTATTTAGTTAAATAAGGAAATAAATATTTAAATACAAAGCATAATTAATTTTAAATGTTGGTAATTTGTAATTTATGATTAAGATCTAATGTAGAAACCCTGTTGAAATAGCCATACCTTAATAAAAAAATGTATATTTGCTTTGATTGGCCCATCCATATTTACAACAGTTTTTACATGATATACTGTTGACTGGCATGTGCATTGAGAAATTATTTTTTCAAACACATATGTTAAGTTTGACCTGTCCTCTGGTAGCAATCACTTGTATCATTTGTCTTCTTCCTATTGTCCACCAATTTGCTTGAGCAGGCACCAGTAACGTCTCCATTCCTTGGGAATGAGGTCCATTATTATTCCTGTTTTTGGCATATTGACTACACCACACGTAGCTTGCCAGGCTCTGCCGTGGCTCTGGATTTATCCCAGGGGCCCAGTCTGCTGTCAGGATAGAAGCATTCTCTTCTCCTTCCTTTTCTCCTCAGTGGATCATGTGTTTTTTGTAACAGGAGAGGTCTTCAGGTCCATTGAGTACTAGAAGAGGGCAGTGGGGTTCATGAAACAGTCCAGAATGGGGTTTAGGGATTCGGTTGGGTTTTAGGTTTATGGGCTAATCTGATCTATTTCCGTTCTTGCATTTACCATCTGAATTTCTGGAACGTGGTTGGTTTCTACTAATTCGATGTACTGTGTGGCCGCATTGTGGCTGTGTGCCACGGGAAAAGCAAGTAGCAGCTCTGCCCCATTTGTCTCTAAATCACAGCCAACAGCCCCAGAGCAGTTTGTGGGACAGTCCATGTGGCTTCCTGGAAGGAAGAGAGGTGGGTAGCAATACTTCAGAAAATATCAAATTTCCAATGCTGATTGTTGATGTCAGAGTATCATATCTAAACTAGATTTTTCATTAGTTCTATAAAACCTTTGTCCTTAATATACCAATTTATGGTACTATAAAGTAGTCTTTAAAAACTCATTTCTGTTTTTATATAATTGCAGCCTCAACCATGTTTTACAAATTTCAGTTGGCACTTTCAGTTCTCGTTGTAGGTGATTATTAAGGGTGGTAATTATCATTTACAATATGAGAAAACCAAGAGTTAGGGATTCTCTTGACTTATAATGTGAGGTAGCATTTCTGCGAGCTGCTACCTGTTTTTCTTTTGACTGAAATATAGACTATAACTCGATGGTCAGAAATATAACTACCAAGTAACCTGATATGGATAAAGATCTCCCAGTACAAAACTTTATAATTCATCCTAAAAGAAGGGCTCAGGAGATTAAAAAAAATATTCTGCCTGATCTTGACTTCTTTGAGGGTAAAGTTATTTATCAAATAAGTTACTTATTTTAAAAGTATGCTTATGAAGAAGTCTATCATCAAAAACGATCTTAAGTTCTCTGCTATAAAATCCATTCTTGCATACCTTTAACTTCCCAGGTAGTTAGACAAAACCTCCATGTCTCTGTTCTTGTTGCTCGTATGTTTTAAATCTTTACTCCTCACCCTCTTCTTAGGGTATTAACTCTCCTGCTACTATGTGCAAATTTCTTGACACTTCTTATGTAATAATTATTTTATAACATAAAATTCTACAACATATAATAGCATATGATGGCTATTATTATAATGACAATTATTATAAAAGCAGTTTTGAAATAGCATTTACTATGTACCAGCCATTGTTCTCATTTTAAGCACTTATATTTTTAAATTTTTGTATTATACCACCATGAGATATATAGTCACAAAAGTGTTAATATTTGGGTTTCAGTCATACAGTGTTCCAGCAATCATCCCTCCACTAGTGCCCATTTCCTTCCACCAATGTCCCATGATTTCCACTTCTCCCCCCAGCCTACGTCTATAGCAGGCAATTTTCATTTCAGACTCTCTCTCTCTCTCTCTCTCTCTCTCTGTCTCAATTTCTCTCCCTTCCTTCTTTTAAACATTGTGGCTTGCAATACATACAGTTAGAGGTTATTATGTATATCTTTTTTCCTACTTTCAATGCTCAGTTCTACACTGGTACTATCTTTTAAAATAATTATTAGTACCCTGTTCCTTTCTCTGTATTGCCTGACCTCTGACGCCTCCACATTTGCAGCAGGTACTATCCACTGATAATACCTCCTGATCCATGCTTTGTTCGCCTTAGATATTGGTATCATGGTATTTTTTATATACCACAAATAAATGCAATCATTCTATGTCTGTCCTTTTCCCTCTGGCCAATTTCACTCAGCATGATCCTCTCCATGTCTATCATTTTATAGACAAATTTTATAACTTCATTTTTCAAACAGCTGCATTGCATTCCATTGTGTAGATGTACCAGTATCTTTATCCAGTCCTCAGTTCTCGGACACTCTGGTTGTTTACAGATTCTAGCTATTTTGGATAGTATTGCTATGAATATAAAGTGCAAATGGTGTTTGTGCTGTGTGCTTTTGGGCTCCCAGGGTATATTCCAAGGACTGGTATGGTATGGTAAAAAGGGAGCTCAATTTCTAGTCTTTGGAGGAATGTCCATATTGTTTTCCAAAAAAGGCCGTACTAGTTGACATTCCCACCAACAATGGATGAGAGTTCCTTTATACCTGCATCTATGCCAGCATTTGTTGTCTTTGCTCTTTTGGGTATATGCCAGTCTCTGTGGTATGAGATGATATCTCATTGTTGTTTTTATTCGCATCTCTCTGATGACTAGTGATAATGAGCATTTTTTCATATGCTTTTGGTCCATTCAAATTTCTTCCTTGCCAAAGTTTCTGTTCATTTCTTCTCCCCATTTTTGATGGGAATGGCTGTTTTCTTCTTGTAAAGTTCTACCAGATGTATCCTGGATATTAACCCCCCTTACAGATGGTTATTGGGTGAATATTCTTTCCCATTCTGTGGACTGTCTTTGTATCTTGGTCACTGTTAATATTGAGGTGAAGATTTTTAGTTTCATGTAGTCCCATATATTTATCTTTGCTTCTAGTTGCTTCGTTAGTGGTGTTTCAAGTGGTGTTTTGAAGATGCCTTTAGCTTCAATGTCATGGAGGGTTTTCCTATATTTTCTTTGATTTACTTTATAGATTCAGGTCTCATGTTGAGATCTTTCATCCATTTTCATCTGATTTTTGTGCATGGTGTTAGACAGAGGTCCAAATTCATTTTTTTACATGTCGCTGCCCAGTTTTCCCAGCACCACTTGTTGTAAAGGCTTTCCTTGTTCCGTTTCATACTTTTTGCTCCTTTATCAATGATTAAATGATCACGTATTTGAGGATTGGTGTCAGGATACTCAACTCTATTCCATAGGTCCACAGATCTGTTTTTATTCCAATACCATGCTGTTTTAATTACTACTGCTTTGTAGTACAGTTTGAAGTTGAGAAAGGTGATGCCTCCCATTTTCTTTTTCCCAAGGATTGCTTTAGATATTCGTGGGCATTTATTGTTTCATATGAATTTCAGGAGTGTTTGGTCGATGTCTTTTAAGAATATCATGGGTATTTTTTTTTTGTTTGCTTTTTGGGTCACACCCTGCAATGCTCAGGGGTTACTCCTTGCTCTGCACTCAGTAATTACTCCTGGCGGTGCTTGGGGGACCATATGGGATGCTGGGGATCGAACCCAGGCCGGCATGGGCAGGCCGTGTGCAAGGCAAACGCCCTACCTGCTGGGCTATCCACTCCGCCCCCAAGTCATAGATATTCTTATAGGTACCGCATTGAATCTTTACAAAGCTCTAGGAAGTATTACCATTTTGACAACGTTGTTCTCCCAAT
This sequence comes from Cryptotis parvus, assembly GCA_021461705.1. Lineage (NCBI taxonomy): Eukaryota > Metazoa > Chordata > Mammalia > Eulipotyphla > Soricidae > Cryptotis > Cryptotis parvus. The sequence goes on from JAJIBD010026317.1 coordinate 127,185, forward strand.
CCACATGCAGGGAATGTGTTTCCATTTCCTTATATCCTCTTTTATTTCTTGAAGCAGGGTTTTATAGTTTTCTTTGTACAGGTTCATTACACTCTTCATTAAGCTGATTCCAGATATTTTATTTTCTGTGGCACAATTGTGAATGGAATCATTTTTAATATCCTTTTCTCTCTTTGGTTATTTGTATATAGGAAGCCACTGACTTTTGGGTATTGATTTTGTACACTTCCACTCTACTATAGGTATCTATTGTTTCTAGCAGCTTTTTGGTAGAGAGTATAGGGTTCTCTAGGCATAATATGTCATCTGCAAATAGTGATAGGTTGACTTCCTTGCCTATCTGGATGCTCTTAATGTCCTTTACTTCTCTGATTGCTATGGCAAGTACTTCCAGTACTATATTGAATAGAAGTGGTGAGAGTGGGCAACATTGTCTAGTCCCTGATCTTAGGGGGAAGGCTTTCAGTTTTTCTCCATTAAGAATGATACTCACTGTGGGCTTTTGGTAAATGGCTTTGACTATTGAGGAAGGTTCCTTCAATTCCCCTTTTTTTGGGCGGGTTTTAATCATGAATGGGTGTTGGATCTTGTCAAATGCTTTCCCTGAATCTATTGATATGATCATATGGTGATTATTTTTTCTCTTATTGATATTATATAGCATGTGATTGACTTGCGAATGTTGAGTCATTCCTGGAAATGAGTCATACTTGGTCATGATGTATAATCTTTTTGATGAGTCTTTGGACTCTGTTTGCTAGTATTTTGTTGCTAATATTTTGTTGCTTAGCATTTGTGTTCATCAGGATGATTGGTCTGTAGTTTTCTTTTTTTGTGTTGTCTCTGCCTGTGTTGGGTATCAGGTTGATATATGCCTCATAGAAGCTTTTGGGTATGTTTCTCTTTCTTCTACTTCCTGGAATAGCTTGAAAAGGACTGACAGTAGGTCCTCTTAAAGATTTAGAAGAATTCACTTGTGAATCCATCTGGACCTGGGCTTTTGTGTTTGGACAGACTTTTAATTGCTGTTTAATTTCCTCAATGGTAAAAGGCTTATTCAGGTATTGTAGGTCTTCTTGTTACAGCTGTGGGAGGTTATAGGACTTCAGGAATTTATCCATTTCTTCCAAGTTCTCATGCTTTGTGGCATACAGACTCTCAAAGTAATCTCTGATGATCTTTTGGATTTCTGTGGTTTCTGTTAGGATGTCCCCTTTTCATTTCTGATTCTATTCATTTTGGGTTCTCTCTTTCCATGTCCTTACAAGTCTTGCAAGTGGTTTTTGATATTGTTCATTTTTTTCAAAGAACAAGCTCTGGTTTCATTAATCTTTTGGATTGTTTGCTGGGTTCCAGCTCATTGATTTCCTCTCTAAGTTTTATTATTTTCTTCTTTCTTTCTGGATTGGGTTCCTTTTGTTGCCTTTTTCTAATATTTTGAACTGTCAAGTCAGGTTATTTATGTGGGCCCTTTCTTTTTTTCTGGATGAATGCCTGCAGAGCTATAAACTTTCCTCTTAACTCTGCTTTTTCTGTGTTCCACAAGTTCTGATAGCTTGTGTCTTCATTTTCATTTATTTCCAGGAATCTTTGGATTTCCTCTTTGATTTCTTTTTATGACCCACTTGTCCTTCAGCAATGAACTGTTCAATTTCCAGGTGTTTGGCTTACTCCCTGTTTTCTTCGTGTGATAAACTTCCATTTAAAGTGCATCATGGTCTGAAAAAAATCGTTGACACATTTTCTATCTTTTTTTATTTTATGAGGTATGCTTTGTGGCTCAACATGTGGTCTATCTTGGAGAATGTTCCATGCGCTCTGGAGAAAAATGTGCATTCAGCTTTTTGGGGATGAAAAGTTCTGTATATATCCACCAGCCTTTTTTCCCAATTCTTCCTTCAGTGGCAGTATTTCCTTGGTGAGTTTCAGTCTTGTTGATCTATCAATAGTTGATAAAGCAGTGTTGAAGTCTCCAACTACTATTGTGTTACTGTATTGTCTTCTTTGAAGTGTTAGCAGTTGTTTTAAGTATTTTGCTGGCCACTCATTTGGTACATATATGTTTAGGAGTATAATTTCTTCCTGATATACATATCCCTTAATTATTAAGTAATGGCCTTCACTGCCCCTCCTGACCTTTTTCAGTCTGAAGTCTATGTTGTGAGATACTAGTATGGCCACCCTAGCCTTTTTTGAAAAGTTGTTTGCGTGGATAATTGTCTTCCAACCTTTGACTTTGAGTCTGTATTTGCTCTGATTATTTGGATGTGTTTCTTGTAGGCAGCAGAATGTTGGATGCAGATTTTTGATCCATTTTGCTACTCTGTGTCTCTTAATTGATGCATATACGCCACTGACATTGAGACAGATAATTGTCATAGGATTTTGTGCCATCTTTTTAAATGTTTATTGTGTTAAATACTTTTAATAGCACATTTAATTTTGCTAACAATCCTATAAAGCAACCACTAACATTTCCTCCATATTACCTTTGAGAAAACTGAGTCATGTGAGCTTTTTTAAGTTGACTCAAGATCACACATGACAGAGGCAGAACCTGAACCAAGTCACTATTGCTTCTAAGTTTGTGGAAAAAAAGGGCCTTCAAAAAACATGAAAAAATGCTCATCATCACTAATCATCAGAGAGATGCAAATCAAAACAACAATGAGATATCATTTTACACCACAGAGACTGGCACTTATTCAAAAGAGCAAGAACTACAAGTGCTGGCGTGGATGTGGGGAAAAGGGGACACTCATCCATTGTTGGTGGGAATGCTGGCTGGTACAGCCTTTCTGGAAAACAATATGGACATTCCTCCAAAGACTAGAAATTGTACTCCCATTTTACCCAGCCATACTACTCCTGGGAATCTACTCTGGGAAACCAAAAATATGCAGCGGAAACAACATCCCTGCTTTTATGTTCATAGCAGCATTATTCACAATAGCCAGAATCTGGAAGCAAACAGAGTGCCCGAAAATCTATGACTGGATAAAGAAGCTTTGGTACATCTACAAAATGGAATACTATGCAGCTGTTAGGAAAAACAATGTTATCAAATTTTCCTCTAAATGGATGGACATGGAGATTATGTTGAGTGAAATTAGCCAGAAGGGGAGAGACAGATACAGAATGACTGCATTTATTTGCATGACATAAATATATATGTACATATTATGATACCAATATCCAAGGTCCAGTGAAACATGGATCAGGAGGTCTTGTCAAAGGTGGAAATTATCACAAACGTGTGGGAGTCAAGGCTAGGTAAGACAAAAATGGAACAGTGTGCTAACAATTGTCGAGGGTACTAATACCAACCTAGAACTAAGCATTAAATACAGGCTAAAAGATACACCGACAACCCTTTAATGTATGTTCTGTAATCCATAGTCTGGAAGGGAAGGAAAAGAGAAAGAGAGAGAAAGGTAAAGAAATAAAGAACTTGCCATGGAGGCAGGCTGGGGAGGGGAAGGAACCGGGGACGTTGGTGGTGAGAGATGGGCACTTGTGGAGGGATGGGTGCTGGAACACTGTATGACCAAAACCCAAATATAAACTTTTTAATTGTATATATTTGTAATTGTATATCTCATGGTAGTATAATAAAATACTTAAGAAAAAATTTTAAAAAGGGCCTTGATGTGAAGACTATTAGGGCTATTTTTAATCTGTTAAGACTATTTTCACTCCCTAATAACAATTTGGGGGTAGTTTAGGCCATATCTGACAGTGCTTTATGGCTGCTCCGCGCTCCTGACATTGTCCAGAGCTCACTCTTAGTGATGCTCCTGGGAACCATGTGATTACAGGGATTGAACTGGGGTTCAATATGCAAGGCAAGTGCGTTAATCCTTACTCGCTTTTCTTCCCACGTGATAACAATTTTAACAAGTTCCTTTTGTGGTACCAGTCAGAGATGGTACTATATATGTTTTCATTTTCTATACTCACTGGCCTTCCCTGCCACTGTTGTTCCACAGGTAATCAGTATCCAAATAGCGTCCTTAAGCCAGTTGGTCTCAAAGTTGACTTCGCCTCAGAATCACCTGAACATACTTAAAAATATTGATGCTTGGCCCACCCTCAGAAATAATTCTGATGTCATTGTCATGTCATTGTCAACAACACTCAGTCGTTATAAGGAAATTTTTTCAATCAGAAATTTAAAGCTCTCTGGGTGATTCAATGAAGAAGGAAAGTTGGGGAATCTGCCTTAAGCTATTGCATACCTGAGTGGGGTGGGGGAGAGGGAGTCACACCTGACGGTGCTCAGGGCTCTTCCCCACCTCTGTGCTCAGGGATCATGCCTAGTGGTGCTCTGGGTACCATATGGGATGCCAGGGATTGAACGTGTGTAAACCACTTGCAAGGCAAACACCCTACCTGTTGTACTATTCTTACTGGTCCAGCATATCTATGTTAAGTGTAGCTATTCATTTGACTATATTTTAAAGTACAGAATTCTTGGGAATTGAATAAAATGTGGTAAAGACTGAAATAATTTTATTTTCAAATTTGTAATTGAATAAGATTATTGAACAGTGAGAAATAAGATTATTGAACAAGAACAATGAATTGAAATAAGAATCATGAAGGTCAATTCAATAAAATCTTTTCTCTTAAAAAGTAATTGGAAGTGTACTTGAGATTACACTTGGCAATCTACAACACTCTCCCCTGACTGAACTCAATTTACAAATAAAAAAACTAAGGCAAAGAGAAATAAAATATGAGAATTTTTGTATATTCAAAAATATATTTTGTATATTCAGAGGATTCAAATAAGGTTGCCCACCTCTTGTACCTGAGCTTTCTGCACTGTCTTCCCATTCATCATCGATTTGCTCGAGTTGGCACCAGTAACATCTCCATATGACCTGTCTCATGAAAGTAGAGCCCAAGGGCACCTGCTTGCTCCAGGAACATAAAGAGCCTCAAACCATTCCATCTGGTCATGGGAATGAGGTCTATAATTGTTACTGGTATTTGGCATATCAAATACGACACGGGTAGCTTGCCAGGCTGTGCCGTGCGGGTAGGATACTCTTGTAGTCATCTCTAAATCCAGCATTTATTGATGAACCGTGCGGCCTTGTGGCTGTGCGAGCCGGGCTGCGATAGGCTGGTCTGCTGGGTGGAGTTCTGAAGAGGGGGACGTCTGGATGTGGAAAATGGAGGCCCTCATGGAGTGGGGGGGTGGTAAGGTTTATTGTGAGGCTCTGCTGGGGTGGCGGGCCAGGGCTAGAAACTGCCATCCCTCCCAGGAGCCTCATGAGCGGCTGGGCACAGGGAGAGCCAGTAGCAGCTCTGCCCCATGTCTGTAATCTCTGAGATTCCCATATAACCTCTTCACAGACAGAGGTTATATGGGAATACATTTAGTGGTCAAATGTGCAGTGCCAACTCGGCGCCTTACAAACAAATTACAGCCAAGGTCTTCCGACTCTTGGGATCATAAGAATCACTTGTTGAGTATTTAAAATCCCGTCTTCCAACCCTGGAACTTCTGACGCAGCACATTTGAGCAGCATATTCATCTGAGTTGTTTACCATGACCAACTCAAAAAGAAACAAAAGTAGTTCCAAAATATGTGTCCAAAAGACAGGAGCAAAGGTGCAGCTCAGACACAACCAACTCCACCTTTCCATGTAACAGGACACCAAATCTATGTGGGCATCAAATCCATGAGCCAAAGAAAAGTTTTGGCTGGTAACAAACAATACTGGCTTCCCCATCAGGATGCCAAAATGATCTATTACTTTCTTGGAGATATATTTCCAGAGATGGATGTCCATGGATGAGTCAAGTATTTTGAAGATCTGTCCCTACATAAATTTCAGTTGAGCAAAACAAAGTTCTTAATTAAAACTTGTACAAAGTTATAGGAATTTGTACAAAAAGGAGAAATAGGACTGACAGAGGAGGGAGGGATAAAGGAAGTAGAGGGAGGAGAAAGCAAATTGGCTAAGGTCCACTTTTTAAGGAACTAGGTGAAAGCAAACAAAGTTAGGCTGATTAGCACCAGCAACTCAGTTCTACCTTGAAAGATCTCTTAAGCTAACCTGCACAGTAATGCTATTAAGCTCTCTGCACAGTAATGCTATTTATCTGCCTCTCACAAGATGATACTAAAGGACCCACAAAAGCAGTGATTGACAAGGGTCTTATCAAGACACAGACATATGGAGGCATGAGAAGTGTAGTCAGGAACAAAGTCACTAAAAAATCAGAGTGGTCCGAAATAACTAGGGGAGAAAAGAGCTGTATATAAAAAGAAATAAAATACATAGCCTTTTGTCAGAGTGGGGCTGGAAAGTGATGCTAAAATATGTAGGAAGGTCACATGTTTCTACTCAGTTTGCCACAAGGTTATATGAATGATAATGCTTTTCATATATTAACCCAATGATATAATTCCAAGAAAGCTTTTTATGAACAAATGTTACTGTAATGTTAGGGTTTATTACTTGCATGTTGTACTTTGCTCTTTTTCTGCATTCATATTTAACCATCACTTGATCACTTGATCACTTGAATCCTATTATTCATCGATTTGCCCGGCGGGCGCCAGTAACATTTCCATTGGACCCTATCACGTGCCAATGTAGCCCAATGGAATCTGGTTGATTCAGGAATATGAAGAGCCTCAAAGCGTTTCTTCAGGGTCTTAACAAGGAAGTCTGACCATCTTGTAGGTGGGCAGCCACGTGATCTTTTGACATCCCGTGGGATCCAGTCGGTAATGGCTCTAGTCCAGCGGTTGTCTCAAAATCGCATTACATGTCCAGCCCATCTGATTTTCGATGCCTTGGCAAACGAGACAGTGTCCCTGATTCTGGAATAGAGACAGAGGTCAGAACTCCGGATTCCTTCTCTAACTTGAGTGAGGCGTGATATTCCAAGCATAGCACTTTTCGATTCCTCTCTGGGAGACCCGAACAGCATTCTCATCCTGATTTCGTAGGGCTCAGGTCTCTGAGGCGTATGTTAATGCAGGGAGAACGGTGGAGTCAAAGAGATGTACCTGAAGCCGGAGGTTCTTTGTCCTTTTAGCTATTTCTTTGATGCCTTTGAAGGCATTCCATACTGCTCTCTCTTCCTCCTGCGCAGCTCAGGTTTTAGGTCATTCACCACGTTGACTTCTCGACCTAGGTACACATAACAGCTGCATTCAGAGATGTCTGTTCCATTGAGAGTGATTGGGGCCTCTGGAACGAGTTCATTTTTCATAAACTTAGATTTCTTTAGATTCAGCTGTAGACCTATCTTTCCACATTTTCGGTCGAAGTCAGCCAGCATTTGTGCTGCTTGGCTAATGTTTGGTGTTATTAGAGCGATGTCATCAGCGAAGTGGAGGTGGTGTAGTTGCCAAACATCTATCTTCACTCCCATTTCTTCCCATTCTAATTGTCGCATGATGTTCTCGAGGGTGGCACTGAAGAGTTTTGGTGAAATGGTATCACCCTGTCGAACCCCTCTTTTGACATCAATGATCACTTCCTTATAGAATGGTGAGATCCTGGTGGTTAATCCGTAATACAGCTCACGAAGGATCTTGATGTATTGGGTTTGAACACCGTGTTTGGCTAGGGCTTCAATGACTGCTTCAGTCTCCACAGAATCAAAAGCCTTCTGTAAATCAATGAACGTGAGACAGAGCGGCATCTTGTACTCCCTAAAACCTCAATGAGCTTGGTTACCGTGTGGATATGGTTGATTGTGCTGAATTCTTTCCGGAAGCCAGCTTGCTTGCATGGTTGGCCTTCATCTAGTGTTCTGCCAATCCTGTTCAGGATGACTCGTGTAAACAGCTTGTAGATGACGGACAGCAGGCAGATGGGGCTATAGTTGCCAATGTCGTGAATGTCTCCCTTCTTGAACAGTAGAACTGTCCTGCTAGTTTTCCATTGGGAGGGTACCTTGCATTCAGACAGGTAGTGTGTGAAGAACCGATCTAGTGTATTGATGAGTAGTAACGGCAGATTCTTCAGGTGTTCGGGTCTGACTTTGTCTGGGCCTGGTGCTGTTCCCTTCTTTACCGACGAAATGGCATGTTGGATTTCAGAAGGGAGAACGTTGTGAATGACATATCCATCCTGTGGAATTTGGTATGTGGGCAGGTGGACGTGGCTATCAAAGAGTTCTGAGTAGAAGTCATGGATATTCTTCTTCATTGCTTTCTGGAAGGCGTGATAGATGCATCAGGGACGTCAGAGGGCAATCATCTTGGTCTTATAGTTGGTGAAGGACAGGCGGGTGGTGCGAGTGCTTTTCCAGCTTCTGCTGCATCTTCCAGTATTTCTGCTCTTCTTTCTTTGAGGTCTCTTTTATTGCTTCTCTGCACCAATTAGCAAGCTTGGACATTAGCATTTGGTCTCCTCAGGCTCACGCCTTGCCACGTTGGCAAATGAGCTCGGGAATTTTTGAATACAGGCGTCCTTTTGTGTCTTTCTCTCTCTTGGCATTCTTTGCACAATCATGGAGGTGCTGAACTAGTCGGTTGTATTCTTCATCGATGTCGTCAATGATGGTATCTTCCCATGTTGCTGCAATGGTGCCAAAGAGTTCCCAGTTGGTGGTCGTTCTGGGAGTTCTCTTCTTAAACTTTGCAGCCTTTTCTCTCCATTGCGTGAAGTAGAATTTTGCATGAAGGAGATGGTGGTCAGATCCTGTTTGGAATTTGGGGAAGACAGCAACATCGGTCAGACAAAACCGTTGATTGAAGATGATGTGGTCAATTTCATTGTGGAACTGTCCACCAGGAGATTCCCATGCCCAACGTGTCGCTTCAGCCTTCTGGAATGTGACTTCCCATGAATGGTCTTGGTGGACATGATGAATTCAGATAGTCTCTCACCCTGTTCGTTCCATTCTAGGCCATGGGTCCCGATGTGGAGTTCTTCAGCCGATCTTCTCGGTCCTCTCTTGGCATTAAAGTCACCGACTATGATCTAGTAGAAGGTGTGATCTTATTTATAGAACTCCTCCAGTTCCATGTAGAATTTCTCAATTTCATCTTCCCTTGTATGTGGATGTTGGTGTGTAGACAATGAAGATAGAAATTGCTGGCAGTGGGCCACATCTCTTCAAGTGTAATCGTCCTATCTGGTTTGTTAGGCATTCAAATGAATCAATTTTGACGGCCATGTTCGTGTTGACAAGGACACCAATGCCACAGATGCCTCTTTGGTCGCATGTTCCAAGGAACAGTTCTTCTCTGGTGTCAAATACAGCGTGATGCGACTGACGCCTCCTTGTCCCAGTCAGACCAATGATGTCATACTTGATCTTTTGCGCTTGCACCATCAGATCCTCAATATATGCTTCCGATGACATCTTATGTGCACTGAAAGTACAGACAGTCATTTTAGTCCTTCTTCATTTTGGCAGCCTAGGATGGCCGTGGAAATTTTATCAGGCACTGCTTGTTCGCCTTTCTTACTGCTGTCGTATTAAGGGCTCTTTCGGGTCAGGAAAATAAACATTTTTGTTACTGGTTTTGGCATATCGAACATGCATCAGACAGCTTGCCAGGCTCTGCTGTGTGGGCGCTATACTCCTAATTACCTTGTGGGGCTCTCTCAGAGGGGTGGGTAGAGTATTCATGGTAATTTGAGGTAAAGTGCGTGGCAGCGCGAGCAGCCTCGCGCAAGGGGGAAAGCTGGTTTCTGCTCTGCTGGGTGTATCTGTTTCTGTGGCTCAAGCATTTCTGGGCTTGAAATACTCTCCTCTGAAGGGCGGGTCTCTGAAGGGTGTGTCCTAGTAGGCTGAGTTTCTGACAAGATGGGCTGAGA
>JAJIBD010026318.1:0-31745 GCA_021461705.1 Cryptotis parvus
TTTATAAATTCATATCACTTGATCACTGGATAACTTGAATGTTATTCATCGATTCGCTCAAGCGGGCGCACAGTAACATTTCCATTGGACCCTATCATGTGCCAATGTAGCCCAATGGCATCTGGTTGATTCAGGAATATGAAGAGCCTCAAACAATTCCTTCAGGGTCTTGACAAGGAAGTCTGACCATCTTATAGGTGGGGGGGCCGCATGATCTTTTGACATCCCGTGGAATCCAGTCAGTAAAGGATCTAGTCCAGCGGTCGTCTCCAAATCGCATTACATGTCCAGCCTATCCTGATTTTCGATGCCTTGGCAAACGAGACAGCGTCCCTGATTCTGGAATAGCGACAGGAGGTCGAACTCCAGATTCCTTCTCTCACTTGAGTGAGGCGTGATATTCCAAGCATAGCTCTTTTGAATCCTCTTTGGGAGACACAAATAGCATTCTCATCCTTCTTTCATAGGGCCCAGGTCTCTGAGGCATATATTAATGCAGGGAGAATGGAGGGAGTCAAAGAGATGTGCCCGGAGCCGGAGGTTCTTTGTCCTTTTTACCTATTTCTTCATTGCCTTTGAAGGCATTCCATGCAGCTCTCTTCCAACTGCACAGCTCAGCTTTTTAAGCCGTTCATCATGTTGACTTCTCGACCTAGGTACACATAACTGCTGCATTCAGAGATGTTTGTTCCATTGAGAGTGAATGGGGCCTCTGGAACTAGTTCATTTTTCATAAACATAGTTTTCTTTTAGATTCAGCTGTAGAACTATCCTTCCACATTCTCGGTCAAAGTCAGCCAGCATTTGTGCTGCTTGGCGAATGTTTGATGTTATTAGAACGATGTCATCAGCAAAGCAGAGGTGGTATAGTTGCCGACCATCTATCTTCACTCCCATTCCTTCCCATTCTAATTGTAGCATGATGTTCTCAAGGGAGGCGCTAAAGAGTTTTGGTGAAATGGTATCACCCTGTCAAACCCCTCTTTTTGACATCAATGAACACTTCTTTGTAGAATGGTGAGATCCTGGTGGTGAATCCGTATTACAGCTCACGAAGGATCTTGATGTACTGGGTTTGAACACCCTGTTTGGCTAGGGCTTCGATGACTGCTTCAGTCTCCACAGAATCAAAGGCTTTCTTTAAATCAATGAACGTGAGACAGAGCGGCATCTTGTACTCCCCTACAAACCTCAATGAGCTTGGTTACCTTGTGGATATGGTCGATTGTGCTGAATCCTTTCTGGAAGCCAGCATGCTCGCATGGTTGTCCTTCATCTAGTGTTCTGCCAATCCTGTTCAGGATTACTCGTGTGAACAGCTTGTAGAGGACGGACAACAGGTAGATGGGGTGATAGTTGCCGATGTCATGAATGTCTCCCTTCTTGAACAGTAGAACTGTCCTGCTGCTTTTCCATTGGGGAAGGCACCCTGCATTCGGACAGGTACCGTGTGAAGAGCTGAGCTAGTGTATCGATGAGTACCGATGGCAGATTCTTCAGGTGTTCAGGTCTGATTTTTTCTGGGCCTGGTGCTGATCCCTTCTTTACCGACTAGATGGCATGTCGGATTTCAGAAGGGAGAACGTTGGGAATGACATATCCATCCTTTGGAATTTGGTATTTGGGCAAGTGGACGTGACTATCAAAGAGATCTGAGTAGAAATCATGGATAATCTTCTCCAGTGCCTTTCTGGAAGATTTGATAGATCCATCAGGGCGTTTGAGGGCAGTCATCTTGGTCTTATAGTTGCGAAAGACTTTAGGGCTTTGCGAATGCATTTCCGGCTTCTGCTGCATCTTCCAGTACTTCTGCTCTTCAGTCTTTTGAGGTATTCTTTTATTGCTTCTCTGCATTGCTTAGCAAGCTTGGACGTTAGCATTTGGTCGCCTGAGGCTCGTGCTTTGCCACCTTGGCAAATAAGCTCGAGAGTTTCTGAAGACAGGCATCCTTTTGTGTCTTTCTCCCTCTCTCGGCATTCTACGCACAATCATGGAGGTGCAGAACCTGTGGGTTATATTCTTCATCGATGTTGTCAATGATAGTATCTTCCCATGTTGCAGTAATGGTGCCAAAGTGTTCCCAGTTGGTGGTCATTCTGGGAGTTCTCTTCTTAAACTTTTGCAGCCTTTTCTCCCGTTGCGGAAGTAGAATTTTGCACAAAGGAGACCGTGGTCCGATCCTGTTTGGAATTTGGGGGCGACAGCAACATCGGTCAGACAAAAACCATCGATTGAAGATGATGTGGTCAATTTCATTGTGGAACTGTCCACCAGGCCATTCCCATGTCCAACGTGTTGCTTCAGCCTTCTGGAACTGTGAGTTCCCAAGAATGATCTTGGTGGACATGATGAACACAGATAATCTCTCACCCTGTTCGTTCCATTCTAGGCCATGAGTCCTGATATAGAGTTCTTCAGCCGAACTTCTTGGTCCTATTTTGTCATTAAAATCACCAAATATGATCTTGAGAAGGTGCGATCTTTTTTTATAGAACTCCTCCTGTTCCATGTAAAATTTCTCTTTTTCGTCTTCCTTGTATGTGGATGTTGGTGCATAGACAATGAAGATAGAAATTGCTCACAGTGGACCACATCTCTTCAAGTGTAATCATCCAATCCGGTTTGTTAGGCATTCAAATGAATCAATGTTGATGGCCATGTTTGTGTTGACAAGGACACCAACGCCACCGATGCCTCTTTTCATCGCATGTTCCAAGGAACAATTCTTCCGGTGTCAATTACAGTGTGATGCAACTTATGCCTCCTCGTCTCTGTCAGACCAATTATGTCATACTTGATCTTTTGCACTTGCACCATCAGATCTTCATTATATGCTTCTGATGCCAGCGCGCATGCATTGAAATTACAGTCATTTTAGTCCTTCTTCATTTTGGCAGCCTAGGGTGGCCGTGAAATTTTATCAGGCACTGCTTGTTCACCTTTCTTACTGCTGTCGTACTAAGGGCTCTTTCAGGGTCAGGAAACTAAACATATTTGTTACTGGTTTTTGCATATCGAACACACATTGGCCAGCTTGCCAGGCTCTGCCATGGGGCACTATACTTTCATTACCTTTTAGGGCTCTCTCAGAGGGTGGGTAGAATATTCATGGTAATTTGGAGGTAAATCACGTGGCCGCTATGTGGCCACACGCAACGGGAAAAACTGGTGTCTGCTCTGCCAGGTGTATCTGTGTCTGTGGCTCAAGCATTTCTGGGCTTGAAATACACTCCTCTGAAGAGTGAGTCTCTGAAGTTTGGGTCCTTATGCTGGTTTTCTGACAAGCCGGGCTGGACACTGGCTTAATCTGTTGCATGGAGATCTTACGAGCTGTGGAGTGTGGATGATGAAGATCACTGCCAGCAAGGTATGGGGGTTTCTCTGGGTTCTTCTGAGGCTCTATTGGGATGACGGACTCAGGTCGGAAGTTGCTCTCGTGGTCCATGGAATGCAGGGGGTTCAATAGGGAAAGCTGGTTTCTGCTCTGCCGGGTGTGTCTGTGTCTGTGGCTAAAGCATTCCTGAGCTTGAATTCATATAAATTCATATATTGTGACTTTAAATATATTTTTAAATTTTAAACTACTGATATTCTTATTTGATAAACTGGGTGTTTTGTTCTTTTTACTCAGCTGAATAGGTCCTTGATGGCAACGAAAAGAAAAGAAGTTTTTATTGTTGAACATTATAGAAGTTGCAATATACTATTTAGACTTTTTTTCATGTTGGATGGAAACATAAGACATTCTAGGTATACCATTTTCAATAATTTTGTTTAATATTTAAATGGTAGAAATATTACTTCACTTAATTCTTAACTTTCTAATACACCCTAGCTCAATTCTGCATGAATAGAGGACAGTTAATTGAAAAGCACTATGTATTATGCCTGAAACCAAATCTTACCATTTTTACAGTATGAAATATTACAACATTATACCAGTAGATTTGATGTATCACCTTAGCATAGTAGATTCAGCAATGCCATTTATAAACTGGCTTTAAAGCACTTTTTCGCACACTTTCATTTTGGAGAATAAAAAGTCACTTACATAAGAAAAAAATAAGGATGAGAAAATAATGTTAAGTACAAAAATAAAAGCAGGAAACAAAGTAAATATGTATAAATTCATGCACACCCACTTCCAAAATTTCTGAAGACAATTTAGTAATATGTGATGAGATGGGGAGACTTCAAATGTCTAGACTTTTAAAAATACAAATAATTATGCTTGATTGAAATAAAAATCTACACATCCACTAGAAAATCTGAAATAGTCTAAAAATATTTTCCCTTGGAAAATATCTGGTTCTAGGACTGTAGGAAGAAACACACAAGAGGAATCTGAATGTTTCTTCTAACGCTAGAAAGTAAAATAGTAGCACTGCTCCCCACAAAAGAAAGACAATTTATATCAAATAGACACTGTATATCAAATACACCAAATAGAAAACTTACTCAAATACCATTACAATGTCTCAATACTGATAACTTGAGAAAAAAACAAATTATATCCAATTATAAATAAAAAGTGTAAAACAAATATTTTAAGTCAGTTAATATTAAAATACATAAGAGGGTAGAATGGGAGAACAAACTATATAAAAGCAATCTAAATAGTATGTGTGGATATTCAACACTCAATCTCTTAACTATAACTCACTTAAATCGTATGAGATACTCAGTGTGACTTCTTTTTCCATTATAAAACAGTATGGAAAGGAAAAAAATGAACTTTCTGTAATGGTGAAAACTTTTAATATATTGCTTTCTCCAGGTGACCAAAATTACCATCGATTAATAAGCCAATTGGAAAAAATATAACCTTAAAGTGATCTGATGAAAAATGGTATCCAAATTCTGTGGACTTCCTTTTTAGAGACTCAGAGCACCTGTCTAATTATGCTAAAACAGAATCAATTTCAATTAAAGAATCAGTTTATAGATTAGTTGACCAATATTTCTCAGCTTGTCATTATGAACAAAAAGAAGGCAAGTCTGAGAAACTAGCTACCTCACAAACCCTAGGGAAAAATGAAGTACTGAAGATGCTGCTGTGTTGGATGACAGAACAGTTGAATGACAAAATAGCAGAGTATGGGAAATCTAAGCTAATCCATGTAACATAATTTTAGCTAATAGTAGTAGGGTAATGCACCTCCCATTAGCTGTTGAAAAGTTAACTACCATGTTAAAGTAAAATAAGTGAAATTCTATTTTTATTGTCAATATAATTTATCAGATAAAATTTAATGTGATAGCAATTTTATCTAGTCTTACAATTTTAAGTTATATTTTAATTTTTTTCCTTCTGGGTCACACCGGGGATGCTCAGGGGTTACTCCTGACTCTGCACTCAGGAATTACTCCTGGTGGTTTGGCCCCCCCCCGCCACACCCCCCCCCCCACCGGGTACCATATGGGATGCCCAGGATAGAACCCAGATTCGTGTGCAAGGTAAACACCCTTCCCACTGTGCTATAACCAAGGCCCCAATTACAGTTTTAGTTTTTATATAATTGTTATTTTGTGTGTGCATGTTTATATAAACACTATAATTTCTTCATCCACTTATTTTTGTTGGAATTTTGCATTGTTTTCAGATCTTGGTTGTTGTAAGAGGTGTTGCCATGTGCAAACATATGCAAATATCTTTTTTTTTTGCCTTTTTTGGACCACATCTGGTGATGCTCCTCAGGTATTACTCCTGGCTTTACACTCAGGAATTTCTCCTGGCAGTGCTCAGGGGACCATATGGGATGCCGAGGATGAAACCTGGACTGACCGTGTGCAAGGTGAATGCCCTCCCCGCTGGACTATCGCTCTGGCCCACGCAAACAACTTTTTAATAGTTTTTGATCTTGGGATAGAAGCCAAAGGGTAAAATCAATGATTTAAATGGTAGCTGTATTTTAATTTTCTGCAAGTCTCCATTCTGTTTTTCAAAAAAGCTGTATGAGGCTGTATGCTCACCAGCAACAAACAAGAGTTCCTTTTTCACGTATTCCCACCAACTTTCTTACTTTTTAAAAATATAGACCAAACCTAGTGGTGTGATGATATCTCACTGTCATTTCCATTTTGCTTCCCTTTGTTATCAGTTATGATGGACACTTTTCAGCTTTCTGTTTGCCATTTGTATATGTGGGAAATTATTTGTTCAGATCCCTTCCCCATTTTTTTTTTTTGCTTTACTGAAATCACACTCAGCAGTGATCAGAGCTTGCAGTTGATTCTGTGCCTAGAAATCACTCTGGCTTTACTCAGAGAACCATATATATGTGGTGCAAGGAGGCAAATGAATTATTCCTGTATAGGCACAGAAAATTTGCATACAATTTATTCTACCATTAATGATCTCCATTAACTTCTCTTTTGTTTCCAGAACTCCTATAAAGCTATTGTTAATCCACATATAACTGTCCCTTCAATCCTTTACATTTCCTGATTTCAATTTCTTTGAGGGGAATTTCCAAGCAATGCTCAGGTTTAGAGGCCCCAGCGACCACTCACAGAGATACTTAGCCAACGGTACATGTATGTCTCATGCTAAAGCTCAAGGATGTGGAAATGCTTAGAAAACTGAGTTACAGGGGAACAGTATAACCACCACAAGTTTCAGGGGACTCTGGTACATGAACTCATGACTTGATTTTGTTTGGGTTGGGGGGGGGTTGGCACTCACTTTGGCATTGTTCAGGTTTTACTGCTGGCTCTGCACTCAGAAATAATTCCTGGTGGTACTCTGGCATCATAAAAGATGCCAAATCTCAAACCAAGGTCAGCCACTTGCAAAGCAAAAGCCCTAGCCATTGTATTGTTGCTCTGGCCCCAGAAGTTTTAACTTGCACTTGAATTCAGAGGTTTTGCATGTGCCCCTGACTGCTGAGCTATCTCTTCTTTTCTTTTCTTTTAGTGTTTTTACTTCTGTTTATTGTTGATGGTTTCACATACTTTTCCCTCAGGCACAGTGATTTGCTTCATGACTCCTTTAAATCTACTGCTAAACATTTTTATTCTATTTTTAATTTACTTATTGTTGTTCAACAATTTCCAATAGAAGTTTCCTCACGCTTTCTCCTTTCTGATGTTTCCTTCTAGTATTTTCTTAATTCAATAACCATTTCCATCACTGTCACTTTGAAGTCTTCATGAATAAGATGAGAGAGCTCTTGCGTGCTTGAGAAAGTTCCCAAGCTTTTGTCTCTGTCCATTAGGCTAAGTGTGCTCCTCTGTTTCTTCACTGTATTTTGAGTGTTTTGTGGCCCAAAGTGAGAAGAGATTTTTATGCAGTCCTGCCTGGTAGTCCGATGCTCATTGACCCAATTGCACACTAAAAGTTCTACAACATGTGTCCATTTAGATAACTTCTGAAAGTTTGTAGATACTAATTTACTTTCTCAGCTTTATCACTCAGGATGGACAGCTTGATTCTGGCCCACAGCATTCACTTTTTGAGTTACTCACTTTGTCCAGAAAAACAAAATAGAAACTGATTTTCTCCTTTATGACTGTGTGCTATTAGTTGCTCTCAAGACTTGTTTTTGCCTAGAGGAAGTAGCTTCTGTGTCACTGATTTTTTTTTTGCAGGTGGGTTACTTCCATAGCGATTTGTCTGACTACATATATATATTTCTCGGACATCTTGTCTGGTCTACATCTTAGCTCCTAGTCAGGTGTTAGAGTGTAACCATTTAACTAGTTTTGGGGCACAGATTTTCTGCCTGTGACTTGGGAAAAGACCTGTGACTCTGCACAACCTGTTTAACACTGCTTATGACAGGTTCCTTATCTGCTTCAGAATCCAATGTTTCCCTGATCTGGGTTATGGTTATTCCCATGCACTTGTCTGTTAGGGTAACATGGGGAATTCTATTCTTAATTGATTTTATGCTGCAGTTTGTGTTTGGGAGACTATTACAACTGTATACCCTATTTTTGACACGAGGCAACAAGCTTATCTGAGATTGGAACTTCAACTCAAGAATTAGGTAAGCAACAACATGGTGATATTCATGAAACTTGTCTCTGTCCAGCTCTGCTCATGCAGCTGGACATCTGCTGACCAAGCCCATAATCTCTGTTCTGAGATACTCTAGTCACTATTTTCTGAGTGCAATAAAGTTTTCCTTTTTACTACTTACACATAGTAATATATTCCAAAATATTAATTTATCATGATAAACTCTTCAAGTTCATGGATCATAACTCTCAAGCTCTTCTATCCATAGTTCAATGCTCATAAAAAAAACTAACATTAAAAATATGTTTAGGGACTGGAGCGATAGCACGCAGGTAGGGCATTTTCCTTCCACATGACCAATCTGGGATCAATCCCTGGCATCCCATGTGGTCCCCAAGGCACTGCCAGGAATAATTCCTGAGTGCAGAGCCAGGAGCAACATATTAGCATTGCCAGTTGTGACCCCCCCAAAGCAAATAAATAAATAAATAAATAAATAAAAAAATAAAAATAATGTTGAATACATGCTCAAATGGAAGATTATTTTCTTTTGCATTTTTATTTGATTATACCACTGTGAGATAAACATTACAAAACTGTTCATTATTAGTTTCAGTCATATTGTGTTCCAGCAGCCATCCCCTCACCTGTATACATTTCCCACTACCAAAGTCCCCTGTCTCCCTCCCCACCCACCCAGCCTTTCTCTTTGGCGGGCACTTTGTCTCTTCTTTCTCTCTCTCTCCTCTTTCTTTACTTTTCAATTTGCTCTATATTAATAAAATAGAGATGAATACAGAGAATTAGTATTAATAATACAGAGTATTATTCTCACTCAAAAGATAAATAAAGTCCAGAGAAGTAAACCAACTTTTCATATGCTATGACAAGTAATATGTCAAATATTACTCATTGAGTTAGAAATGCAATACATTTTATAACACCTTTTTGAGTTACTTTTTTAATGCAAATTCTTAATCTTATCACAATTTTAGGTCAGAGATCTAAGTATTGACATAGAAAACTTTTACATCTTTAAATATAAGATAATTTCTTATCTTGCATTTTTCTTTTGATCCTGTTTTCCCTCAGTATTTCATGTACATATGCATTCTAAAATACATACTTTAGATGTCTTTGAAGCAAATGCCTCCACACAAATAGATAAGCCTAGAGGCAAAATAAATTATGTTAACACAACTCAAGTTGTAGAAATTAAATATAAATCTCAGGATGTTATTTTCACATTATTAAAATATGTTTTTAATAAACAAGATATAGGTATTTTCCTATAGAGTCACATTGCCATTTTTCAGGTACAGAGGTGTTTCAGGACTCCTCTAAGAGCCTCTGCATCTGTCCTGAATTGCCTCCTGCAATCACTTCAGATAAGGGGGTAGTCTAAATGTAGCAGTTTATCTGACCATGTATTCTATACTGGTGGTATAAATATTCTCTCATGCTACCACAATCATTGTGGGACTAGCTAGATCTTACCAGCATATTTGCCTGGCCACGTTGGATCTCTAAGTAATTAGATCAGAAGAGAAATGTTGTTTGCCTCCAAGCAAGCAAGCATGGCTCCCTGATAACTCAATGCCAACTAAAATACAAAACTACCGTGAAGTAGACGAGACTCTTGTGAAGGCTTAGAAATACTTAACTGGCATTAGTATTAGTCTTTGGTACAGAGACTCAATGCCAACTAAAATATAAAACTACCATGAAGTAGACAAGACTCTTGTGAAGGCTTAGAGAAATACTTAACTGGCATTAGTATTAGTCTTTGGTACAGAGACATGCCATCTCAGAAACCCCTTCTTAAAATCTTAGACTTATGAGATTTACACAAACTGCTTAATCCAGACATTTTAATCACCACTTTTGGGCCTCATTCTTTTCCCTCACCTTTATTCTACCTTTCCATGAAACAGTGCCATATTTTATATCCAGGGTCATATATGGGTTTAAAAGCCTTTGTTCTTATTCTAAGGATTGCTAGATATCTGATATGGGGAATCCACGGAAACATATTTTATTCACCTATAAAAGCTGATATTGGAAGTTTAAGTAATATGATGTATTTGATATATTTTAAGACACTTTCATAGAACAATGAGAGATTAAATGGCAGCAGATTTTTTGTGAAAGTTAATTTAGTTTATTGAGATATTACTCCAGTTTTATACATTCCTTAACAATCTGTGGACAATCAACCCAGAATCATGATAACTTCAATATATACATATGCAAATTGTAGTTACATATAAATATTTGCTAAAGACTCTAATATTAAAAATGATATTTTAATAAGTAATTAATATAGGTGTCCTGAAAAGTAATTCTAATTTTCCAGTATTTTGAAGTTATCACTTTGTTAATCACAGAATTATGGCATTTTTAGTAAAAATATGCATCCAAAAATCTAAGTTAGATCTCTAGAATTGAGAGAATCTTTCAAATACTGACATAAAAAATAGGAGATACAGAAAAGCCAACGGCACTGCTATGTTGATTGCAGCACTATTCACAATAACCAGAATTGTGTTGTTGGGAAACAACCCAAGTGCACTGGAAGAGATGAGTGGAAAAAAGAAACTGAGGTAAATTTACACAGAGGAACACTACACAGCTGTTATGAAAGATGAAGTAATGACATTTGCTTATACATTGATGGACATGGAGCATATCATGCTAAGAAATCAGTTGGAGGGAGATGAAACACATAGAATTGTGCATTAGTATAAAAACAAAACAAAATATACTATGTCAATAATACTCAAAGATCATAGAAACAAGGGTCAGAAGGACTGGTGCATTGTAAGAAGTTCACCATCAAGAGACGGGAGTCCAGTTGGGACAGAGAAGGAGCCACTATGACAATGATAGTTGGAAATGATATATCTGGATAAGAATTAAGTGCTGAAAGGAGGTAAAGTGAAATGCATGATGTAGTTTTAGTACCAGTATTTCAAACCACAGTGCTTAAAAGGAAGATTGGGTAGAGAGAGAGAAACAGAGAGAGAAACCGAGAGAGAAAAACAGAGAAACAGAGATAAACAGAGAAATAGCTGAGAGAAACAGAAAGAGAGAAACAGAGAGAGAGAAACAGAGAGAAGAAATGTGTCTACCAGAGAGGTAGGCTGTGGGCCTGGGGTGAGTTTTCCATTGGTGGTAGAAAATATGCATTGGTGAAGGGATGTGTGTTGGAACATTGCATGACTAAGACTTAATGATGAACAACTTTTCAACTATACATCTCATGGTGTCTTGATAATTTTCTTTTTTAATAGAGAATATTCTTATCTTATTGTTGTAATCAAGAAAGAAATATGTATAACACAGAAGCAAACATTAAAACGGAATCTTTAAATGATTCTCTAATTCTCCAGATTCCCTGGAGAATCAACTAGGAATTTTTAGATATTTCTCTTCACTTTTTGTTGTTGAGAATTCTGTATCTTGGTGTGTCTGAAGACAAGTTTGAGCCCGTATACTCTTTTGCTGTAATGAAATATTTGGGCACATTTAACACAGAGAGATTTAACACTTTATTGTTAAATTATCTCTCCATTAGCATGACTAAAATTTTAGATGAATTCTATTCCCTGCCATTTGGACATTAAGAAAAGCGCATGAGAGAAAAAAAAAGTTTCCCCTTATTTAGATTTCCAACATGAGAAATTATGAGCAATCTAGCTTTTCTGTTGTATCCTTTCACTTTTTATCAAAATGGATTATCATTTTTACTATAGATATCTTTGATAATAAAATTACTCTTCCATTTATCTGGACTTTAACTGTATTTCTTATTCCTTCACCGTTCAATATATCCAGTCAAGTCAATTCACAATACCACTTACCCTTGTCATTAATTTTTTCTATTCATGGCATTCTCATTGTTGTTATATTGCTTCATAATTCATTGTTCTCACTACATTTTAGTTTTATTTTATACTTTTATAAATATTTGATTTTTCTGGAATATTCTTGTTTAGAGTAAAGGATGCTGTCTCGTTTGCGAAGGCATTGAAAATCAGATGGTCTGGACATGTAATGCAATTTGGAGACAACCGCTGGACTAGAGTCCTTACAGACTGGGTCCCTCGGGAAGTCAAAAGATCATGTGACCGCCCACCTACAAGATGGTCAGACTTCTTCATCAAGACCCTGAATGAATGGCTTGAGGTTCTTTGTATTCCTTAAGCAAACAGATGCCATTGGGCTACACTGGCACGTGATAGGGTCAAATGGAAATGTTACTGGTGCCAGCTCCAGCAAATCAATGAATAACGTGGATATTAAATGATCAAGTGATTCTTGTTTACATCTTAAACACTCAGTATTTGCTGTTTTACTGTGTGTACACTGTTATTTAAAGCGTTCTTGATATTTGCTGAAAATAAAAAAACAAAGAAAATTAGCACAAATAAAAATCATAATAGATAGGTTTTTATCTAAA
Source organism: Cryptotis parvus (assembly GCA_021461705.1). NCBI lineage: Eukaryota > Metazoa > Chordata > Mammalia > Eulipotyphla > Soricidae > Cryptotis > Cryptotis parvus. The sequence goes on from JAJIBD010026318.1 coordinate 12,426, forward strand.
TCTTTCCTTAGAGAAGAAACCATTGTGACAATAGTGGTTGAAAGTGATAGCTCTTGGATGGGGAGCTTCATACTGAAAGTGGGTAAATTACCAAACATGATGGCAATATTGATATTCAGTAATGCCCCAAAGTAGAGAGAGATAGTAAAAGTAGAAAAGTGCCTGCCATAGAGGCAGGATGGGAGCAGACCAGGCAATTCACAGAGTAAGTAGGAGCGATATTGGAAACATTAGTGGTGGGAAATGTACATTAGTGGAGGAATGGTTGTTGGGACATTGTATGACTGAAATCTGGCCATGAATAACTTTGTAACTTTTTATCACACAGTGATTTAGTAAAAACAGCAACAATAATAAAATAAATAAATCTCTCTTCAATAATACATACGATCTTCTGTAATTTTTTAGGGTACTTTTACACTCCATCTATTTCCCATAACAAATACAACTTGTCATCTTACATTGACCTTTTTAAAATCTATGCGAATACCACTCTTTACTGAGAGATTACCTGACAACTTTAGTTCAAATACAATTGTGCCTTTAAGTCTTTACAGTGTTACTTGTTCATATTTTTAAATTTGGTATGTATTTTTGTTAGTATGTATCTATTGAGTTTATAAGCAGCATTCACTATATAATTTTAATATCAATTAAGACCAAAACATACTCTCCTTCAGAAAAGTGACTCAATGAATAATCTAAGGAAAAAACATTAAATTTTCTTGACATTTTTAAGAGTGTTATTAACAATGTTCAGTTCATGAAATGTTTATTAATGTACTTTTATATATTACTAGTAGATTTCCTATTAAGTTCATTGTATTTAGTTACTTTGGTAAGGTAAGACCCAACATAAATAACTTATAAAATAACTGTAGTTGAATTCAATATTTTGATCCCTCTATTGAATCCTTACCTACCCAGAATTAAAATGTGAGTGCATATTTGGATAGTTTAAATAGTCCTATGGTTTTCTACATAATGACAATCTTCCGAGAATAATTTTCTCTGAGTGATGCATTATTTACCTTAAATAAAGCAAATGTGAAATTATGAAACTGTTGACAGTATCATATTTAATAACTTATCTCAAGACAGTCTGAAAAAGTTAAAACATTGGAAATTAAGGATAGAGGGAGATGAATGAGTAACAGGAAGTGGGATAAAAGTAGAGAGTGAACTAAATTACATATAGGATGCCGGGATCAACCCAGAGGTTGGCTGTGAGGAAACCAAATAAATACCCTACCCACTGCACTATTGCTCTGGCCCTGATAGTTTTTAATTGGTGAGTTGAGTGACCTTTGTGTAAGGACTTGGATTTTGTTACCATGATGTTCAAAAGTTTATTTGTTGGCTTGCTTCTAATTTTATCAACCACATCAAATGAGCTGTGACCTTTGGTTCAGTAAAGTGCTTTTAAAAAATTATGCAACCGATGAATAACGGGATAAAAATTTCATGGATTTTTTAAATAAAGCTAACTTCTTCACTTAGGCATAATTTATTCTCATTCAGTTCATAACCTTCCAATAGAGAATTTCATGTCAAGAGGAAAAATTCAAAGTATATGTGTTTTGTGTCAATTGTCTTTCCAAATTTACCTGCTCTCTCTTTTCTAACTTATCCAGCGTATCAATTAACAGTGCCCATTTCCCACCACCAATGTCCCCAATTCGCTCCCCCTACCCCAGCCTGCGTCATGGCAGGCTCTTTACCTCTCTCTCTCTCTCTCTCTCTCTCTCACTGACTTCTCCCTCTCTCTCTTCTCTTAACATTGTGGTTTGCCATACATTTAGAGGTTATCATGTAAATCTTTGTCTATATTCAATGCTCAGTTCTAGTCTGGCATTATCTTTTCCAACAGTAAGTAGAACACTGGTATATATTTATATGCTACAGATGAATGCAGTCATTGTATATTTGTCCCTTTTCCTTCTGACTGATTTCACTAAGCATGATAATCTCCATGTCCATTCATTTGTAGGCAAATTTCATGCCGTCATTTTTCTGACAACTGTATAGTATTCATTGTGTAAATGTACCAGAGTTTCTTTATCCAGTCTTCACTTCTCGGGCATGCAGGTTGTTTCCAGATTCTGGCTGTTGTGCATAGTGCTGTGATGAATATTGAAGTGCAGATGGTGTTTCGGCTATGTGTTTTGGGCCTCCAGGGTATATTCCCAGGAATGCTATTGCTGGGTCAAATGGGATCTCAATATCAAGCTTTTGGAGGAATGTATGCGTTGTTTTCAAAAAAGGTTGGACCATTAGACATTCCCAAAAACAATGGATGAGAATCCCTTTCTCCCTGCATCAGCTCAAGCATTGGTTGCTCATGATCTTTTGGATGTGTGTCAGTTTCTGTGGTGTGAGATGATACCCCATTGTTGTTTTGGTTCGCATCTCCCTGATGACTAATGATGAAGAGCAGTTCCTCATATGTCTTTTGGCTTTCGGATTTCTTCCTTGAGGAAATTTCTGTTCATTTCTTCTATTTCTTAATATAGTTGGATTTTATTTTATTGAAAGTTCAACCAGCATCTTGTTTATCTATTATATTAACCTCTTATCACATGGGTATTGGGTAAATATTCTTTCCCATGCTGTGGTCTGTCTTTGTATCTTGGTCACTGTTTCCTTTGAGGTGCAGAAATTTTTCAGCTTCATAAAATCCCATATGTTTATCTTTGCTTTCATTTGCTTTGTCAATGGTGTTTCATAATTAAGATGCGTTTAACTTCAAGTCTTTTCAACAAGTGGTGCTGGGAAAATTGGCAGCTACATGTAAAACAAAACCTAACTCAGACCTCTTTCTAAAGCCATGCAGAAAAGTCAGATCAAAATGAATTAAAGATCTCAACATCAGCCGTGAATTTATAAGATATATTTATTGCAAACTTTTATATGTTTGCTTCTTGCACAATATTGATTATAACACTAAACTTTCTCAGCTTTTACTTTCAAGCATCAACATGAAGCAATGTATTATGCTGCAATAATTAGGGACAGAAAGAGAGTGAGAAAGAGTAAGAGAGACAAAAATAATATTTGTATGTGTGAGTCTCATACTGAGCTCAGGGAGGTCAGAGAGTCTATATTTAATCTCAATGATCAAATTATTTTCTGTTACCATCTGTTTAAAAACATTTTACCACTCTTTGAGTAAGGTTAAGAGACAGATTGCAGCCTGTTGAATTGCAGCAAGTAAATTCATTTCAGAAAAGTAATCGAAAGAATGCAGTGACCTATTATATCAAGTATCTATGGAGTTGGATGCAAGAGAGAACTGTTGGTTATATCCCTAAATTTCTTATTGGAAAATGAATCAGATCCTTGAAATCAATTTTATCCATTGCTAGTCTGAAATTCAGTTCTGTAGTTGCTTCTTCAAATGACAGTGGATTATGCTCAATTAGTAATCCAATTAACCAGAACAGCAAAAGCATATGTCAAGAATCTAGTTATTATTACATCTTTTCTTTTTTCCTCTAACTCAAGTGTTTGTAAACAAGACTCTGTTTACAATAAGATGAGATTTTTCAAAAAAGCAGATCTGTAACAGTGGGAGAGTCACGTGGAAGATAACCTACAGAGTGAGGCCAGACAATTGGCCCTCAGAACACATATGAAGAATTTGCAGAAAGACAGTTACTATTTTGGGACAGAGCAATAGCGCAGCTGGTAGGGGTGTTTGCCTTGCGCGCCACCCAGGTTTGATCCCAGGCATTCCACATGGTCCCCAAGCACTGCCAGGAGTAATTCTGAGTGAAGAGCCAGGAATAACCCCGAGTATTGCCGGGTGTGACCCAAAAGCCAAAATAAATAAACAAACAAATAGATAGATAGATAGATAGATAGATAGATAGATAGATAGATAGATAGATAGATAGATAGATAGATAGATAGATAGATAGATAGATAGATAGATAGATAGATAGATAGATAGATAGATAGATAGATAGATAGATAGATAGATAGATAGATAGATAGATAGATAGATAGATAGATAGATAGATAGATAAATAGATAAAACAAAAAAGCAAAGACAGTTGCTAATTTGTCTAATATTACCAGGCTTAACATTCCAATATTTTGATTCCATATAAGTGTATCTGATTTTTTGTTTTAGTAACAAACAAATGAATCTGGGGTCCTAAATTGAGGTCCAGTGACAGAGTTCCTGCTTTGCACGCATAAGACTTTTGAGACTACTTGCTAACCACTGTTCCACAGTGACCATGTTCCACAACTGAGTGTGAGCCTCTACACTGTTGATATACATCCTGGTACCACAATTGGACCCCCAGCACACTGCAACTAGGTGGAAAAGCACTGGAAACAAAATGTCAAAAGGGCTGATACCAACATAGAACTGAGTATTATATACAGGCAAAAAAACTGCACATGATGGCTTCTAGGTGTATTAGTGCAACCCACAATTTGTAAGAGAACGGAAAGAGACAGAGTGAGAGAGAAAAGAGATAAAGAACCTTCCATTTGGGCAGTCTATGGGAGGGAGGAGGGAATTGGGGACATTGGTGGTGGGAAATGGGCACTGGTGGAGGGCGGGGTGCTGGAACACTATTGACCGAAACCTCCAAACATGAACAATGTTGTAATTGTATATCTCACGGTGATATTATAAAATGTTTAATAAACAAATTTTAAAAAATTAAAAAAAAAAAAAAGGAGAAAAAAAAGTGAAAAAAAAGAAACAAAGATGTAGAACCATTTACCCGTGGACACTTCCAAGTATCTCAATTCAAACTATTCCCAACCCCTATCCAAGCCCCCAAATCATAGGTAATTAGAAACAAATATTCACATAATTCATAAGAGGTCCTTTTAAGAAATTTTTTCAGAGAATTTCTGAATGACAAATCACAGTCCAAGACCAACACTCCTGGGCTATGCTCCTTAATCTGTTGTTATAAAGAGATTCTCTCACAAAGACCAAACAATACACTTTTTGTGATGCAAAAGAATTTCTGATGTGAATATATGTAAAATATTCCTTCAAATACTTCCCACATCCTGCAAGTGAAAAGCAGCTGAGGGCTACAGCCTGTCCTAAAATAATTGCTTAGAAAATTCAAGTTTCCTGTTTCTGGTATTTTTATCAAGCCACCTGAAAGAAACTTTTGATCTTTATCCCGATAATTATCTCTTTGTGATCTCTCTGTGCAGTTTGTCTGTTTACGTATATAAATATACAAATATTTTTTTTTAGTGATTAAACATGTATTTATTTTAGTTCAGTTAAAACATACATTGTTTTATTGAAACGGTGTAGCACTTTGCCAACAAATCATACTGAATTGTTTGCAGCACCCATCCCGCCACCAGTGCCCATCTCCCACCACCAAAGTCCCCGGTTCCTCCCCCTCCTCCCCAGCCCTGCTCCATGGCAGGTTCTTGATTTCTTTCCATTTCTCTCTCTTTCTCTTTTCCTTCCCTCCAGACTATGGATTACAGAACATACATTAAAGGGTTGTCATGTGTATCTTTTTGCCTCTATTTAATGTTCAGTTCTAGGTTGGTATTAGTACCCTCAACAATTGTTAGCACACTGTTCCATTTCTGTCTTACCTAGCCTCTGAATCCCACACGTTTGTGATAATTTCCACCTTTGACAGGACCTCCTGATATATGTTTCACTTGATCTTGGATATTGGTATCATATTATGTACCTATATATTTATGTTATGCAGATAAATGCAGTCATTCTGTATCTGTCTCTCTCCTTCTGGCTAATTTCACTCAACATAATCTTCTCCATGTCATAAATATACAAATATTTTTGAGGGGAACAAAATATTTTCTAAACTTTCACCCTCTTCTCACTGAAAAAAAATTTTTGTTTCTCTTTGTCTTTATAGTGTTTTAATTTTTACCTTCATAGGTTTATATCCCTCTTCTATCGAGACCTTTAAAAGTTACTGTTTCTCCTATCTTTTTGCCTTTATCATTTTGTGTATAAACTATAAAGTTTATCAAATGATCAGTCATCCTTTCTTAGATTTTTTTGCTGTTCTTTGTCCTGTACCTTTACAACAAATATGTTTTGCCACATAAAACTTAAGACCAGACACTAAATAGACACTTTGACTTAATTTCTATAGACCACACAGAACTGTTTTTATTTCCAGAAATGAGCCATTTTTATTTATGCAATACATTTTTTAAAATTTTGCTTTTTGGGGTCACACCCAGCAAGACTCAGGGGTTACTCGTGGCTCTGCACTCAAGAATTACTCCTGGTAATGCCTGTTTACATTATGCTGTGGATAAAACCCAGGTCAGCTATGTGCAAAGCAGACACACTCCCCACAGTACTATTACTCAGGTTTAGAAATGAACCATTTTAAAACCATTGCATATTTTTCACACAAGTTGAAGGAAGTCTTGGAGAAGAAATCTTACCTTGCTATCATATTGCTTTGTTTACTCAAGCTAGATTTTGTGAAATCAATACTCTCTTAACTGGTAACTGAAGTAACCAAACTTTTGCTTCAAAGAGAATTTATGTGGCCAAAATTATCTAGCATAGCACATGATCAGATTAATTTCTGACCTGATTCCAATGATTCAGTCAACACAAATAAATATTATCTTTGCACTATTCTGAGGGCTCTCTGACTGCGGGAAGATGTGTGTGATCAATTTACCAATCTATTTACCATGGAATTTCACATGACATGAACTGGGTGTTCCTTAAGATATCTGATTTATCAAAACCATGTAAATAGATGTAATAGATGGCTGCAAAGTGGTCTGAAATAGAGAAAAGAAACAGTGTTTCACAGGAGTCGAGATTTAGTCTTCTATTACCTGCCCTAATTGCACAACTATTCTGGAATAATTACATCCATATATAGACATTTTTCAGAAGGCACTTCTGGAGAGCAGAACCTAAATGTCATGCAGAAGATAACTCAGTCATCCATTTTATGTACCATGGGAGTTCTCAAAAAATGTTTCATGAAATTTACTCTACTAGACTGGACAGAATCAGTTTGCCTAAGTTTATAGTCTGTATTATTGTTATTTCCATATTCTGGCTATTGTGAATAGTGCTTCAATGAACATAGAATTGCAAATGGTGTTTCTGCTGAGTGTTTTTGATCCTCAGAATATGTTCCCAAGGAGTGATATTGCTGAGTCAAATGGGAGCTCAATTTCTAGTGTTAGGAGGAATGACCATATTGTTATTCAAAACGCCTAGATCAAATGACTGGACAAAGAAGATATGATATATCTACGCAATGGAATATTATGCTGCTGTTAGGTAAAATGAAGTCACGAAATTTGCCTTTAAATGAATGGACATGGTGGGTATCATGCTGAGAGAAATTAGTCAAAAGGTAAAGGACAGATATAGAATGACTGCACTCATTTTGGGATATAAAAAATAATATGAGAGAGACTATAGTTCAAGGCCAGGAAAAGTAGTCCAGGAGAACTTGTCAATGGTTGGAATCTACCACAAATGTGTGGGGAGCAGAGGATAATAAGATAGAGAAGAGACTAGTTTGACAATAGTAGTTGTAAATAGTAATGCTAGTCTAGAACTGAGAAATGTAAGTAGTTAAAGCAATATATAAAATGATAACTCTTCAGTGTCTTATTTTACAAAACAGAATGCATAAAAGGATAGATAAAGTTTAAGAGACAGAAGAAAATTGCTTGCTGTAGAGGCAGGTTGTGAGGGGTGAATGAAAGGAAAATGGGCTATATTGGTGTTGGGAAATGTGCATTGATGGAGGAATGGGTATTGGAACACTGTATGACTGAAGCCCACACATGAACAGCTCTGTAATGGTCTTTGCACTGTGATTCAATAAAAAGTAAATATATATAATTGTATATATACATATATAATTTATATATATGCATATGTATACATACAACAATGATATATATCACTGTTATTCAAAGGAGAACTGAAATGACACCCACCCCATGAATTCTTCTCACACACATTAAGCAATCAAATTAGAATCTTAAAGATTATAAGGGAGGGGCCAGAGTGATAGCACAGCGGGTAGGGTGTTTGCCTTGCACACAGCCTACCTGGGTTCAATCCCGGCATCCCATGTGGTCCCCTGAGCACCACCAGGAAAATTCCCGAGTGAAGAGCCAGGAGTATCCCCTGAGCATTGCTGGGTTTGACCAAAAAAGAAAAAGAAAAGATTATCAGGGAATAAAATTAGTTTCTCATCAAAAAATATTGAGCAGGGGTGACCCAGCAGCACATATGGCCCCTCCAGGCTTGCAAGCAGTGATCCCTAAGTGCAGAGCAGAAGTTAAAACCTGCTCATAGTCTGATGGTGTAGAAACAAAACAAAATAAAAGCTATCATGCCTCTATGAGAAATTTACGCCAATCTGATGATTCCAGATACTGGAGTCTCAATAATTGAAGGAATAATATGAGGAAGCTCACATGATTAAAGCAGGTAACAGATGAAGTAGTCATGGTTCTTGAATTTATATGTCTCTCCCACCAATAGCTATTTGCTTTCAATAGAAATCTTATTTCTGGAAAAGAAAAAATCTCGATATTATCCTAACTTTCATTCTTCAAAGTGGTGAATAAAGTGCTATGTTTTTCTTACTGAGACTGCAGAAAACTGGACTGTCTTCAACTCCAAGCAATTCACTTGTCAGTTTGGCATGTTTTTGAGAATACTGTTTAGCATATCTAAAAAGGTGTGTTTGGGATGCCATGGGGAGACCCCAATTCTTCACTAATGTAGTAAAAGAAGATTCAACTTTTCCATTTTTATATGTTTTTACTCACATTATTTTTCTATTACACATAAGTCCATATGTTAGTACATGTATATACATTTGCATAAGCATCTATATACAAACATACAACTCACAAATATGTCATCTATATAAACCTATAGAACATTTAAGAATTAATGAAAATATACAAAGTTTATCTAGAAGAATTAAATAAAAATAGATTTTATAAAATATATAAGACAAATTTATAATTTATGAATGTGAATGTGTAAATTGTGACTTTACTCATATATTTAATTAATCTGCAAGGGTAGAATACCATAGACTAGTAAAATGTTATTTTTTTATCATTCCGATGTAAAATAAGAATAACATTGAGTCATAGTCACAGGTCCACATTGTTTTTAGGAAAATAAAGTATATTGTTTTGTATTGCCAAGCAGTTAATTCATCACATTTTATTAGCAAAGATTGTTCTCCATGGTATTCAGATGCTGAATTCACTACTTAGTGGTCCATTTAATTCCGTTCTTGTCAATTATCACAGAGGTATGTGGGTATGTAAAAAAATCAAAATATCCTAAATATTTTCAACCCAATAATAATTAGCCACTGTGTTACATAGATTACAGTACTGCTGTAACCATTTTAAGTTTCTAGTTAAATAATTCATATATGGAATATTGTTTGTATATATATATATATATATATATATATATATATATATATATATATATGGATATATATGAAGAATCTGCCTTCGGTACTCATCAAAACACTAGCTTGGCTCTTCACATGCTACCTGTCCGAATGCAAGGTGCCCTCCCAATGGAAAACCAACAGGACAGTTCTACTGTTCAAGAAGGGAGACATTCACAACAAAGGCAACTATCGCCCCATCTGCCTGTTGTCCGTGATCTACAAGCTGTTTACACGAGTCATCCTGAACAGGATTGGCAGAACACTAGATGAAGGACAACCATGCGAGCATGCTGGCTTACAGAAAGGATTCAGCACAATCAACCATATCCACACAGTAACCAGCTCATTGAGGTTTGTAGGGCAGTACAAGATGCCGCTCTGTCTCACGTTCATTGATTTAAAGAAAGCCTTTGATTCTGTGGAGACTGAAGCAGTCATCGAAGCCCTAGCCAAACAGGGTGTTCAAACCAAATACATCAAGATCCTTCGTGAGCTCTATTACGGATTCACCACCAGGATCTCACCATTCTACAAAGAAGTGATCATTGATGTCAAAAGAGGGGTTCGACAGGGTGATACCATTTCACCAAAACTCTTCAGCGCCACCCTCGAGAACATCATGTGACAATTAGAATGGGAAGGAATGGGAGTGAAGATAGATGGTCGGCAACTACGCCACCTCCGCTTCGCTGATGACATCGTTCTAATAACACCAAACATTAGCCAAGCGGCACAAATGCTGGCTGACTTTGACTGAGAATATGGAAAGATAGGTCTACAGCTGAATCTAAAGAAAACTATGTTTATGAAAAATGAACTAGTTCCAGAGGCCCCATTCACTCTCAATGGAACAAACATCCCTGAAATGCAGCAGTTATGTGTACCTAGGTTGAGAAGTCAACATGATGAACGGCCTAAAACCTGAGCTGCGCAGGAGGAAGTGAGTGGCTTGGAATGCCTTCAAAGGCATCGGGGAAATAGCTAAAAAGGACAAAAGAACCTCCCGGCTCCGGGCACATCTCTTTGGCTCCACCGTTCTCCCTGCATTAACATACGCCTCAGAGACCTGGGCCCTACGAAAGCATGATGAGAATGCTATTCGGTCTCCCAGAGAGGAATCAAAAGAGCTATGCTTGGAATATCAAGCATCATTCAATGAGAGAAGGAATCCGGAGTTCTGACCTCCGTCGCTATTCCAGAAGCAGGGATGCTGTCTTGTTTGCCAAGGCATCGAAAATCAGATGGGCTGGACATGTAATGCGATTTGGAGACAACTGCTGCACTAGAGCCTGCTGCACTAGGGACTGGATCCCACGGGATGTCAAAAGATCAAGTGGCCGCCCACCTACAAGATGGTCAAACTTCCTTTGTCAAGACCCTGAAGGAACAGTTTAAGTCTCTTCTTATTCCTGAATCAACCAGAAGCCTTGGGCTACATTGGCAGGTGATAGGGTCCAATGGAAATGTTACTGGCGCCCGCTCGAGCAAATCGATGAATAACGGGATTCAAGTGATCAAGTGATATATGGATCATTTTAAAGTTTCTAGATAAATCATTTATATATGGAATTTATTTTCTATTTCAACTAATGCTCATCTTTTTTCATCTATTTTTGTATATATGCCATTCAGCTTATTTCATACTCAAGTCAACAAATTATTATTGATGGAGATAACAAGGGGTAAAATATTCATACAACTTTCAATTTACCCACAAAAACCTTATAAACACCCTATGTATTCAGGGTGAGAAAATATGCATAGAAAATTTCCAATTTCCACAGGTTTATCTCTTAGTATCCTAAGAAGTTTAACTTATAAAGTGAAACTAGGCCTGAAAACCCTGTTGTTTTCTTTTTATGTAAGTAAACTTAATGTTTTTTAAACAGTTGAGAACTAATAAAAAGATACAAAATTCTTCTAAAATAGCCCAATAAAAATCTATAGGTTATTTGGGGAGAAAGTATATCCATAATCATAATTTTCCTTTCTCAAATGTTCCCTATTATATGTTATTAATCATTTATTACTTTTACTTATAAATGTGCATATTTTATAATAGTTGCCAACTTCACCTGCTGATATGTCACCTCTACTATTGTATTTATTGAAATTATAATAATAATTTAGAATATATAATACTTTACATAGACACATTTTCTGTATGCTTACAGAATTATAAAATACTAGAAATATTACCAAACCTAAATTTTATTGACTGTATCTGAAGCACTTCAGCATTCTGTACATATAAAACTCTTTACACAACTTTACTGCCAATTTTAATTAAAATTTGATGAAAATAAGCATAACTGAAGTTCATATATGTTGGCTAAATATCTCTCAGATTTTAACTTACCAAGCTAGTCTGCCACAGTTTCAAAAATGCTAGGAGAAAACATAGATTTAAATACAAACAACTTCCAGAAGAATAAGCATTGTGATTGCATTTTACATCAAATTGCACAAGATAATACTAAATAGGAAAGGTGATAACTGCACATGCAAACATGAGCATTTAGAAGGAAAATCTTGAGGTGAGAAGAGTCATATTTTTTTCGTGACAGAAATATACTTACTAAACCAGCTCCAACAGATCACACCATTTCTATTTCTTAAACTTATAAGCAACTCTGCTTTTCTTTTCATACAAACATTTTCTCTACCATCTATAGCAGTTTGTAATACAAACACTCTTAAAACTCAGTCCAAAATGTTTGGTTTTCCTTTGTCCCTTTTTAGAAGATGTACAAAAAAATCTAACTATTTCTGAAATAGGATGCGGGCAAATGAGAAAAAATCTGGAATTAAATGAAATTTGCTATAGGATATACCAATTACATAGTCATTCATGTGTGACGTACTTTTAACATTATTACAAAAGGTGGATAATGAGATTACAATATCGTAGGAAAGCATGGTGTGGTGTTGCTGTGCAGTGACCTGTGACCTAACTACTTTACTGCAACCAAACAGTACCTTCCTTCACTCAAACTCCTTTGTAGTAGTGATAAATCAAACTTAATTTTATGATGATGTTTTCCCATTATTATCCTTCAATCCAGATGACATTCTAAGGACGATACTGCATCTTGATAAGATTAAAAACTGTTATTTGATATGCTCATTAATCTTTCTTCAAACATAGCAACAACTGGCCAGGACATACTATTGGGCCTCAGGCCAAATGAATTTCAGGACTTTCATCTAGCATAGGAGTCACTAGTCACACACAGTCATTGAAAATTTGAAAAATGTCTACTGAGATTGTTGTTTGAAATACATATTAAATATTAAAGATAGCCTAACTTACTAGTAAACTATATTTTGTATGAAATTGACATAATTTCAGATATATAATTTGTGACAAATTATATATAGGTTTGAGAAAACATTATCAAAGTAATCTACTTTTAAAGATAATTTGGGTACACAAAAATTTAAATTTCATATATAGAGTCTCATCTGTTGCTTATTTTACTTCATTTATACACCATTGATCTAGAGATATTAATTAAATACATCGGATCTAAAATGCTGCTTCTTTTTCAATATACTTCTTGACATTAATTCCTTTGCACTACAATTAATTATGCTCAGTTAGTTTAGAAACAAAATGTCAAAAGTGAAATTGTCACCATGGTATCCAATCCAACTAGCAGAGTATATAGCTTGAAATTGCAGTCATCAGGATACCTATACCTATACCATGTGTTCTTGTAATAGGCGTATGTCACTTGAGATGAGTGTCCTTAGATCCGTCATTGATTATGATCTCATAAGGTTGGTATCTGGGCAGTAGAGTATACAGCAGTATAGGCTGTCAGCATTGACCTATTTTACAAGACAACCGTGATCACAAAATTATAGGAGATTCTAAATACTATTTGGTGAATTCATTAGTAGAAATTATATTATAAGACAAATATCTAATCTTTGAGGAAAGCATTTAGCTCCAAACACTCAAGCTTCCTTTTATTTTTCCCTCCTGAATTTCTCTAAAGTATGCCTTTTTGTAATTTGAGACATATTTGAAATATAACTTCATTGGGCTTGGCTTCTTTTTTTATATTTTCTTATTTTTGTTAATTTTATTCATTGTAATATAATGAACAGAGGAATTGATATATACACCTTATCTGTATTTGTTAAGGAAAACAGTGACATTTTTACAGCTTGCTCTTCATGGCTATAGAAAAATTGTATAAACTAATTTCTTCCTTTTTGTTATTTTGTTTTGTTTCAGAGTCACATGTTATGGTGCTCAGAGATCACTCTTGGCTCTGCAGTCAGGGATCACTCCTGGTAGTATCAGTAACTCATATACGGTGCAGGATTTGAACTGAGAGTGGGTCAGTCACACTCAAGGCAAAATGCTCTACCCGCTTACTGAGTTATGGTGAACCAAAACAAACTAACCTCTTAAATAATACAAACAAACTAACCTCATAAATAATAAAAGGAGAATATAAAGGCCAGAAATTGCCTAGACCTAAGCTCAAAAACACTGCTTGTTCATCTGAAAATAAGAAAGTTTACCATGATTGAATCCAGTCTAAATCCATTGAATTTTTTTAAATAAAATGATTATATCCCATATTGTCTATATACATTGTATTTCAGATATGAAATACTATTTTTATTGAAAGGAGCCTCATCTCCCTAAGGCGTTATAACCTGGAATCAAGTAATTCTGTAGGGGTCTAGAGAAGTGGGGTCTATAGAAATTGATTCATTTTTCCAGGAGAATGTTGCTGATACTTTGGTTCATACAACTACCAAGAATTCCCTACCTATATTAAAGGAAAATTTTTACCATTAGTTATTTTATACATAATAACATAACTTCTAAAGCATTCGACAAGAAATGGATATAATAAAACTTTATGGAGTTGTTTGATCATATGAAAACTTTTGTAGCCTCCATCAGTTTTGTTAATTCCATTACCTCTGATAATATTGGAGAAGTAATATTGTGATACTGGTTTGGGCATATCGAATATGCATCGGACAGCTTGCCAGGCTCTGCTTTGCAGGCAATATACTCTCAGTAGCTTGCAGGGCTCTATGAGAGGGGTGGGTAGAATATTCACGTTAATTTGGAAATAAATCGTGTGGATGATTAGCACAGAATGGGGAGAGCTGTAATCTGCTCTGTCTGATGTATCTGCATCTGTTGTTCAAGCATTGCTGGACTTGAAATACTCTCCTCTGAAGGGTGGGTCTCTGTAGGCTGGGTCTCTGTCAAGCCGGTCTCTGACAATGCTGCTCTGTCTCACATTCATTGATTTAGATTCTGATTGATTTTGATTGCCATTGATTCTGTTGAGACTGATGTGGTCATAGAAGCCCCTAACCAAACAAGTAGTCTCTGGATCAGCATACTGTATCTGGCGCCCAGGTACAGGCCCAGGTATGCTTACAGACATGGGGCAGAGCTGCTACTTCTCTCCCTGTGCCCAGCTGCTCAAGAGGCGCCTGGGAGGGACGGTGGGTTCTAGCCTTGGCCCGCCACCCCAGCAGGGCCTCCCAACAAGCCAGAGGACCCCCTCCATGAGGGCTACAATCTTCCACATCGGACTTCCCCTCATCAGAACTCCACCCAGCAGCAGATGAGCCTATCACAGCCCGGATCATGGATACCCACCCTGCAGCAGTTTTTTTTTTTTCAAACCGGCCCAGGTATGCTGATCCAGAGACTTACAGACATGGGGCAGAGCTGCTACTTGCTCTCCCTGTGCCCAGCCGCTCATGAGGCGCCCGGGAGGGATGGCAGGTTCTAGCCCTGGCCCGTCACCCCAGCAGGGTCTCCCAACAAGCCAGACAACCCCGCACTCCATGAGGGCCGCCATCTTCCACATCGGACTTCCCCCTCGTCAGAACTCCACCCAGCAGCAGATGAGTCTATCACAGCCTGGATCATCGACACCTACCCTACGGCAGTTTTTTTTTTTCAATCTGGCCCTAGCTTATTCTTACTTGGGCAATATGAAATATGTGACATTAATTCAGTCATTTGTGTTTGGGTTTTGAGTTTCACTCAGCTCTGCTTATATTCACCATGCCCGGGATCACTCCAGGCAAGCTCAGAGGACCAATGTGATATCTTGGAGACAAACCCAAACCTGACACTTTCAAACCAAGTAATTTCCTTGCAATACAATCTCTCCCGCCACTGATTTTCTTATTTTTTCCTATTTTTTTTTGCAATTTTGACCTAAACAGTTTTGTAATTTGATAATTCTAGTTCTACAAATCAAGATGCAGAAATGATGGCATTTGACATATTAGAATTTAGTACTGAAGTTATTTATTTAATTTACAAGACTAATTCAATTTGTGAATTGGTTTTTCACAGAATACAGTGAAACAAACAAGAATATTAAAAAATGACGGGAAAAGGTATTGACTTAGTAGAAATATTTAAATTATGACACACATGCTTTTGCTGCATTAAGTAGAAGAAAGCATGGGAAAGACTGTTTTTATAGCAAACATAATTTATGTACCTGTCCACGGACACAGCTTACATTGTTTATCATAACCCTTATTGAGTCAGAGTCAGTCAGTGTAGAATGGGATGCTGTAGACATTGCTATAGGAGATGAGCTTTCTCAATGAAGAACAAGTTTGTCCCCACACTTTTCATGTTGCCAATATAATTAATTGTAAGACACATTTTTGCAGAAAATGAATTAAAAATAGTTCATAATACTCTGATTGCTATATAGCTTTTCTCTAATGAAGAGAAAATATCACAAACATCGGATATGTCATAAGGGTGGTCCTTCTATTAAAATGTATCCAAATAAGATTCTAATTTTGTATAAATGAATTTATTATTTATCTATTGAGTTTTTGGAAAATTTATTAGAAAAGATCAAAAAATAGGAGGAGAAGGAGACCAAACCGGATTCTGAAAAACTACAGTAATTATTATCTGATGCTAAATTGAAAATATTTTCAATTACACATATAAGTGCACTCAATTTCTTGGCTGGAGAGTCCACAACTTTCTAAGCAGAAATAACATATCATTTACTATAAACTTTCATTGTTTTTGAAGATGGAGATCATGCCATTTTTCTTGTCTGATCAACTACTTTCCTAGCTTGATAATTCTTATGAGCACTTGCATCTGGATACTATTTTTTCTTGTTCATATAAATGCATATATGAGTATATATACACATATATAAATATATACATACCTATATGTGCATACATACACATATATACACATATTTATGTGCTAACATTAAAAAACCTCTGATTAAACAGATTATAATTTTGTAGATAAAAAAACTCTTTTACTGGACATATTCACCTAAGCAGCAGTTGTAAAGGCTCACACCTAGGTGATGAAGGAAGACTGTGGGAAAGCCTTGACAAACAACAACCTAGAATCTTGCCACTTTCTTGTCTCAATCACTTAACTGAGATAGTGAGGGAAACTACTGGAAAAAACCTAAGCTGAAGATGCAGTAGATAGTATAGGGACAGGGGGAATACCTAGACCCCAGCGTTTGGATGGCTTTAATTTCCTTAGCAGATCTCTTATAATTATCTACATATTCTTGTTCTTGACTTCTTTTTCCAACAAGCACACCAAAAACACTGTATATTAACTGGAGATTATTTGCATATCTTTATCCTGTATCTAAAAGGGTAAATCTTATCTCAATCTAAGTTCCATGAACTCCTCAGATTTGGGTTTTAATTATCAGGTGAAGGAGATGAAATAGATATAGATATAATGTAAAGACATTTGGAACTAGCAGGGTAACTTCACAGGTCATCAAGGAAGTAGGGATTCCCTTTTTTTCTTGAGATTAGGAATGACCAGTATTCACCTGGTGATCCCTTGGAATTTGCCAAGCACAGCAACTAAAGAGGTGATTCCAAGGCTCTGGTACCAAGATCAACAACTAAAAGAGGCCTAACCAATCACTAATAGAACTATTTTCTAGTCTCCCAAGTCTAGCAACAACTTGAGTGCACAGGATAAGTGGGAAAATAGGGAAAAGTTCATCATATCTCCACTAAACTGAAAGAGAAATACAAAAGATATTTATCTGAGATACTCTATTTCAGTCAATGAATAGAGTGCCAATAGGACACTCACTAATTCCTATGTCAAAAATTAAATTTTAAAACAGCACAGATGATAATTAAAAGTAATTTTGAAATTATAGTGACTAACCAAAATGTAATTTATCAATCTGACACATAGCAGAGAAGATATATTGACATAATATATTTGGGTACACAGATTGGATGGATATATAGTTGGATATGCTTGATATACAAATAAATTACTATAAATAATATAGACGGTATCAGCATAATTTAAGCTACTACTCTAAACTTTAATATTTTATTTGTTAAAATGAAAAATATTTGAAACCTATTTCAATTTTGAAATTGAATCCTTATTTTCTTGTAGTGCACTTATAGGGATAATTTTAATTAGTATTTTATAATTCAAATTCAGTTCTACATATATCAATTGTTTTCAAAAAATATCCAAACAATTGTTTTTGGATTATGCACTATTAGGACAGAGTTAATATTACTTAAAATGAATAGTGTATAATATATGGAGATTACTGAGAGCAATGCTTCTGAATTTAAAAAGGAAATAAAAGTTACTGCCTCATGTGACAGAGATATTGACCTTTGAAACAAATTTTGTATAGTTTTTTTTCTCTACCAAAAAACATGACTCACTCCCAATTCGACTAAATTCTGTATATATTTGATTAAATGGAACATTTGCACCTTCCTTGATTAAAACAGAAATCTACTGAAATTTATAGTGTTTCAATTGTGTGGAGAAAATATGCCAGCAGGTAATAAGTAAGACTCACGAAACAATAAAATATACTTCAAGAAGTTCCTGCTTTTGTTTGTAGCTAAATTACTCTCAGCCAGCAGTTTTCCCAATACAAAACGTGTACCCTGGAAAAAGTAGACAATGTTATTCAAAGTTTTCTGTACCTCTTTGAGTCTACTTATTCTTCCTCAAGTTAAGTTGAAAAAATTTAGGGTTCGAACATCCACAAAGAAAGATACACTTTATCCACAGACTTTAACCTAATGGGAAATATCTAAATCAATTCATCATTACGTAGTAAAAAAACTTTATATTTCATGTAATAGATAAAATTGTGTTAAATTATTGAGTCCATATTATTTAGAAAAGTATTCACCCAACTTATCACATATAGACTCCTGTATGATACAGAAATATTCCCTGAATGCAGAGCAGAGAGCAGCTCTGAACACTGCTGTGTGCTGCACCACCCTCCACGGATAAAATAAAAACAAAACTTAAAAACTAAATAAATGAAAAGGAATTTAAGAGAATATTATGAACAATTATAAAGGATAAATTTTTAGAAACATGCAAAATTTGTAAAACTGAAAACAGAAAAAAAAGAAGAAAAATTTGAATATAAAGGGATTAAAATATAATCAAAAGTCTGCAAGATAAACAGGAGCACAGGACCAAATCATTAACTATTATATTCTGTCAAACTTTCAAAACAATTGATATTTCTTCTTCTTAAATACAACTCTTAAAATGAAGATGGCTGAAGTGATAACATAGTGAGTAGGGCTGTTCCTATACATGGGATGACCTAGATGGTTACCCCATGTAGTCCAATGAACCTGGCCAGGACTGATTCCTTCAGGCTTGAGTCAGGTGTAAGCCCAATAACCAAAAAGTAAAACAAATTCAAAAGAAACTAAGGAAAATATAATAACACAATCTTTAAAGTTAATAAAATTTTGATTTTATTATCAGACATGAATCACAAAAAAGAGATACAATCAGATGAAAATAGATGCAAAA